>JAGGCT020000288.1:0-35167 GCA_017654935.2 Phymorhynchus buccinoides | reverse complement strand
GCCAGAAACAAGAGACTTGCACACCAGCCAGAAACAAGAGACTTGTTAGGCCTAGATCATCAAAGGGGAACCAATCACACCAGCCAGAAACAAGAGACTTGTTAGGCCTAGATCATCAAAGGGGAACCAATCACACCAGCCAGAAACAAGAGACTTGTTAGGCCTAGATCATCAAAGGAGAACCAATCACACCAGCCAGAAACAAGAGACTTGTTAGGCCTAGATCATCAAAGGAGAACCAATCACACCAGCCAGAAACAAGAGACTTGTTAGGCCTAGATCATCAAAGGGGAACCAATCACACCAGCCAGAAACAAGAGACTTGTTAGGCCTAGATCATCAAAGGGGAACCAATCACACCAGCCAGAAACAAGAGACTTGTTAGGCCTAGATCATCAAAGGAGAACCAATCACACCAGCCAGAAACAAGAGACTTGTTAGGCCTAGACCATCAAAGGAGACTACATCACACCAGCCAGAAACAAGAGACTTGTTAGGCCTAGATCATCAAAGGAGACTTGTTAGGCCAAGATCACACCAGCCAGAAACAATAGACTTGTTAGGCCTAAACCATCAAAGGAGAACCACTCACACCAGCCAGTCAAAGGGGAACCAGTCACACCTCAAGAGACAACTTAGGCCTTACAACATCAAAGGAGAGCAACACAGAGGTCTACAGGCAAATTCTTCTTTCCAAGAACTGTAAGGGGAGTGGAATTCCCTCCAAGAAGAGATTTGAGACGGTCGAGGCATTTAAACATTGCCTCCTGTCCAACTACCCAAGTTTCTAAACAAAATGTTGTTTTTTGAGATGATGGACGTTTTCCAACTTTGTTCCTCATCTCACTATTTATTATTATATACTACTTCTTTTATTCTTTTAATTTTTTATGCTCTCCCCTAAATGTTCTGTTGGCGTGATATGCCAGTAATGGTTGCTGCCAATGTACCGGCTACAGATACAGAAGTCATGGAAAGCTATCAGTTTTTGAATACTTCATACAAGAGCAGTTTTGATGCTTTTCTCACGATCCCGAGCCAGCCTTTGCAATTTTGGACAAGTGGCTGAAAGAATGTTAAAGGCCCCCATGTCATGTGTCAAGATCACGGTTTTTACTCTTATAGCTCAGGCATGAAAACAGCTCCGCCGTCTCCGCAGAATTTTGTAAAAAAAATCGATCGATCTCCGCCGGGAAAAAAATCTCCGCTGAAAAAAAGAAAAAAAAAGAATACAAATTATCTTTATACGGCACAATCTTCATTTCGCGCCTTTTTGCTCTTCCGCCGTAGTCATTTCAAAGATGGCGTCCGCCAAGAACGCGTGTATTGAGTTGGCGAAACCCAAATGTAAAAAAAAGAAAAACTACGTGAATCGAATCATTGGAGAATTGAGTGGCTGCAGACTCTTGTTTGTGTCCGAAGATTCGGTGATGTTATTTGGAAAAGAGACAAAGTTGTTAGTTGGAAGGCGAAGTAGGATGTGAAATGAGTACTCGTCTCCCCCCCCCCCCTCGGCTCAACAAAACTTCCGATGTCAGCGGAATATCGGGGTGGAAGGATGCTTGTGCGAAAAAAAATTGTCGGGAACAGTAGTCCCCAACCAAACTTCTGATGTTAGTTGAAAATCCGTGTGGATTGATTTGTCTGCAGACATTTTTTTTTAAAGAGTATTCGCCCCCCCCCCCCGCTGAACAAAACTTCTAGAAATCTTCCTAGCATAAGAGGGAATGTGACACGTGACGTGGGGAGTTTTTAAGGGACAAAACTGTGTTTAGTGTTCCAACCAAAATGCAAAAACTGTTATAAGAAAGACAATCCAGCAAACGGCAACAAGAACTTGCCACTTTGTGGTTTACTTACAGAGTGCTTCATTATTTGAGCTTGGTCAAAACAATATAGTTTATTCTGTTTGTTAAACTGTTTCATTTTACAATGTCCAGACCTGCCTACTGCTACAATTTGGCCGTAGCAGCTACGAAAAATAAGGCTTTGCTACAGAGCTACGGCAACCTTAACATTGCTACAGAAAAAAACAAATTGCCGCCGCATTTTATTTTTGCTTTAAGTATATAATGCAGTTCCCGGTTTTGTGTGTTTCTAAGAGCAGACGCCGTGTCACGCGCGATAACCTAGTCACTTCCGTTTTTATCAAAGTGACTGCGCATGTGTTCTTATTACTTTTCTCTGAAAAAAATGGCGGACTCCAGCAGCAGTAGCGATTCGGGAGATGTTTCAAACGAAGAAAAACGAACCCAAACCAGAAAACGAAACTCATCTGGCACACCATCTTGTTCTAATAAAAAACATCGGCCTGCCGCACAAGTTTTCAAAATAGCTTACACGGAAGAGTGGCCTTGCATTGTCAGAAGTCGACTCGGTGCGAACCATGCACAAAAAATCTTTTACTGCGAGTGCGTGCGCGGCTGCTGTGTGTATATCCTTCTCAAGACTGAGTGAAACCGAGCATCCTTTCTGTCCTCGTTTCTGATTGGCCGATGACTCTGGCTTTATCCAATCACACAAATTTTCACTCAGGAGCACATATTTTCAGTCCGCCATTTTTGTGTCTTAGAGATGATTGCCGTCAACACGTTCAATCGGCGAAACATAGCCAGCAGTGCATTTCGGCTCAGGAAGAGAACAAATCGATTGCCATCGTTTGTGGATGCTACGAAAAAAATTGCCATGCTACTGAAAATTGATGGCTGGGCTACTGATTGGGAAAATTCCAAGTAGGCAGGTCTGAATGTCATTTGCAATTATTTTGAGGTGCAATTTAAGCATCTTTTAAGTTAAGGGGGATGTTGATCTTTGTAATCCTAGTTTGTGTCCACTGAAGGGTGTTGTCCCGAACACGAAATCCAGCTTGTGAAGGAGGCAGGTATGAGGCACTTTGTCAAAGGCCTTGCTGAAGTCAAGAATTACGCCTATGTGCTTTCCAGAGGCGAGACTACTGGCAATTCCATTAAATTGTAGCCAAAAGCTGGGTTTTGCAGGAGCGTCTGCGACGAAAACCACATTTCAATATGGTGTGTTGATGTAACAGTAAAGGAGATGATGTATTTCAATATTGTGTGTTGATGTAACAGTAATGCCCCGTTCCCCTCCTCCCATCTAATCCGCACCCACTTCATTCATGCAGACCCATCACAAGCATTAGCGTTGAGAGAAGAAGTGCGTTTATATATAGTAAGCTTTAATCATGTGCATGCTGAACAGTCATTGGGTTTAAAGAAACATAATCTTATACTGCTAACTTAAAAAGAAAGAAGAAAAACAGTCAATCATTATTCACTATTTATGGACACACATGAACATTCCTATGCTTATTTATTTTCTAGATTGTACTTTTATGTATGCTCAATCAATCTTACAATTACGTAACTTGAATGTCTAGGAACACAACCATTTTTTTTATAGTTATATGTCACTTTTTTCCTTCTCCATTTCACAAAGAAAACAAATCCACTGACCATGTCCTCCTATTTCTCTGTTTCAGGAATGGCTTCGCGCCATTTCTGCTTCCAGCGGCAGCCGCTGCGGTCGTGCGTGGAGTCTGCCGTCCTGCGGCCCCTTCCTGCGGAGGAGCGGGCGGCTCTCCTCGAGGTGGGTGTGGACCCCCAGACCTCGGAGGACCAGCGGACTGACCTCGAGGGTCACGTCGACTGTCTCCGCGAGGCCTGGGAGGGTCGTCGAGGTAAGAGGGGTTGTGGGTGCGTCGGTGGCCGGTGCGAGCCAGCCACATGTGAGTGCGCCCTGGCCGGTATCTTGTGCTGCCAGGGTGAACTCGGGTGTGGCTGCAGCACGGACACCGGCTGCTCCAATGTAGACCTGAGGGGGGAGTACAGGGAGAGGTTGTTAGAGATGAGGGCTCAGGAGGTGGTGTTTAGGACAGAGCTGGAGGGGACAAGGGAGGAATTTAGGGGGGGCTTTCCGGCCGTTGTGGCCCGTCTAGAGGGGAGGTCTGAGGAGTTGGCCTTTTTTCGGGGGAAGGTCTTTGACCTTTTGGACGAGGTGGAAGTTAGAATTAGGAGGGAGGAGCAGAGGGCTAGGGGGGAGGTCGTGTTTCTGGCCAGGTTTTCAGCGTTAGGAGAGTTAGGGGTAGAGGGCCAGAGGGACTTGTTTGAGGGGGTTTTAGCAGAGCACTTTCGGGAACAGGTCAAGTGGGATAAGTTGATGACAGAGTTGTGGGAAGGGTTCCTTGAGTGGGTGTTAGGCTGGGTGGAGTCAGTGTTGGGTCAGTAGACTGTTGGCACAGAGTGGGGATGTGCCCTAGGCTGGTAGATTAGTGGGTGGTAGACTAGTCCAGGGTTTAGATGTAAATAAATGTACATAGTTTTCTGCTTTCGTTTTTTGCATGCAATTTTTCTTCTTGTTGCTTTTTGCACGGCTTGTGTGTGTGATTTTCGTTTTCTTTCAATTTTAATGTTTCTTAGATGTTTCAACTTAAGGCAAAAGTGAAAATTTAAGAGAAAGAAATTGAAAGTTAAGGTCTGAAGTGCCTTTTGATTTGATTACTAGATTTTTTTTAACTCTTTAGTATGTTTATTAGTAATGGAAGAAGTAATTGGAGTAAAAAAAAGAATTAAGGAAAATATAAGTAATTTTTTAATGGATTTGACATACTTTGAATAATTTGATTCTTTAAAAGTTCAGTAATGTTACCTTTAATGGAAAAGTAATTTGAGTAAAATATTGAGAAAGAATGCAAGGCTTTTTAAATTGATTTGAAGAATGAATGAACAGATTTTTTAGTTGTTTAATTGAGAATGCCTTGGACTGATGATAGCTCTGATGATATATATATCACAGAATCCTTTCGTGAGTGTGTTTTTGAAATGAGGAATGTGCATGTCGCTTTGCTGCTTTTGCTTGAAAAATTGTGGGGGGTTTTGGCATGTGAGTTATTTGCTATAGAGTTTGAAAAGTACTTTGAATGATGCAAAGAGAAGACCATTGAATAATGGAAATGATTTAAGTAATAATTTTGGAAACTGATTTGAAAATAAGATTGGCATGAATTTCTTTTTTGAGTAAAATTAATGACTAAAAGATGAAAGAAAGAAATAATTGTATAAAGAAACTGGTAAATGAAGTGCTTGAAGGATGATTTATAACGAAGTTTGAAATGAGTTTCACATGGGTTTTTTTTATTTGTGGCTTTAACAAATATGAAAGTATAATAGAATAATGAAAAGTAATCAAAATGATAGCGATGGGATTATGATTTCAAAGTACTTTTAAAATGAGATTTGCATGCTTTTTTTGCATGGCTTTTTTAAAAAAGGAACTGCATTTTAAGATAATTGGAAAAGGTAATTGAATTGATAGTAATCTGAAATATGATAGGCCTTGTTTTTAATGAGTTGTATAAGAGAATTAAATGTGTAATGAATAATGATTTCTAAAGTTATTTGAAGGAAGATGTGGCTGTTTTTAATCAATCATATAAGATATTCAGTAAATGATGAGTAATGGTTGAAGAAGAAATAAGAGAACTTTTTTAATGGTGTGTGTACGGTTAAATGAAATGAGTAATGGTTGAAGAAGAAATAAGAGAACCTTTTTAATGGTGTGTGTACGGTTAAATGAAATGATCAGTAATGGTTGAAGAAGAAATAAGAGAACTTTTTTAATGGTGTGTGTACGGTTAAATGAAATGATCAGTAATGGTTGAAGAAGAAATAAGAGAACTTTTTTAATGGTGTGTGTACGGTTAAATGAAATGATCAGTAATGGTTGAAGAAGAAATAAAGAACTTTTTTAATGGTGTGTGTACGGTTAAATGAAATGATCAGTAATGGTTGAAGAAGAAATAAGAAACTTTTTTTAATGGTGTGTGTGAAAATGAAATGATCAGTAGTGGTGGTTGAAGAAGAAATAAGAGAACCTTTTTAATGGTGTGTGTACGGTTAAATGAAATGATCAGTAATCTGAATGGTTGAAGAAGAAATAAGATGAACCTTTTTAATGGTGTGTGTACGGTTAAATGAAATGATCAGTTGAAGAAGAAATATGATTTAAGTTTCAAGTGAGATGTGGCTTTTTTAATGATTTTATGAGATAAATGAAGTAAGTTGAATAAGAACTTTTTAATGAGTGTCAGTAATTAAATGATTTAAGATGATATAATTGAATGTGGCTTAATGATTTTATGAGATTGAGTAGTGAAAGTGAGCTATTGATGAGATAATTGAAGTATAATTGAGTTGAGTATAAAAGGAGTAATTGAAATGGTCAAATAATGATTTTAAAAGTGCTATGATATTTGAAAACTGGATGATGAGAGAAAGTATTTTGAAATATTGCTTGGTTTATGTGTATGTGTGCCGTTTACAAAAATTAAATGTGTGTAGCATAATGTCACCAATTCAGAAAGAAACGGAAGAAAATAATTGATTTTGCAATGCTTAAAGTAAGCAGAATAAGTGATTTCTTAAATAACATTTTTTTTCATTCCAATTGTAAATACCTTTGTGGAAAAAAAATTCCAGATTGCTTTAATAGAAGGGACTTTTTTTGTGTTAATTCTGCATAACATTTTTTTTTTTTTTTAACCCTGATGACATGAACGAGAATGAAAAAGATGATAAGATTGAAGGAAAACAATTTTGAAAAGAAATAATTGGTGACATTTTTTGTTTGTATTTTTTGTGCTGTTTCATTATATGCTTGCTTTTAAGAAACAGCACAAGAAGCAAGCACATTGGGTTCTCTCTCTCCATGTAAAAAGCAATCTAAATTTGAAAGTTTCGATGAAGCCACTAGTAGAGATTAAAATTATAGCCCCGTCAACAACTAAGGCCATGTCACTACGACTTCCGTCTAGGGCTGTCACTGGGTTAAAATTTGACCATGTGATGTTGAAAACATAAAAATTAGAAAAATTAAAATTATAGCCCCGTCAACAACTAAGGCCATGTTAGGACTGTCACCACAACTTCTGTCTTAAGGCTGTCACCGCGTTAAAATCTGCCCATGTGAGGCAGTCTTAAGTTATGTTGTTTATAGCACCGTCAACAACTAAGGCTATATAGGGCTGTCACCGCGTTAAAATCTGACTGTCTTAAGTTATGTTGTTTGTAGTCCTGTGAGCAACTAAGGCTATATAGGGCTGTCACCGCGTTAAAATCTGACTGTCTTAAGTTATGTTGTTTATAGTCCTGTCAGTAACTAAGGCTATATAGGTCTGTCACCGCATTAAAATCTGACTGTCTTAAGTTATGTTGTTTATAGCCCTAAGTCAACAACTAAGGCTATATAGGGGCTGTCACCGTGTTAAAATCTGTTCATGCAAAGCAGTCTTAAGTTATGTTGTTTATAGCCCCGTCAACAACTAATAAACTGTCACCGCGTTACAATCTGACTGTCTTATGTTGTTTATAGCACCGTCAACATATAGGTCCTATCTTGGTTTAAAAAGGTCAGTAGGCCATGGCTTGAGTTAAGTCATGACAGTCATATAGGTCCCATCTTGGTATAAAAAGGACAGTAGGCTGTTGAGTCACAGCTTAGAGTTGACAGTCGTGACAGTCATATAGGTCCCATCTTGGTATAAAAAGGACAGTAGGCCGTGGCTCATGTTGAGTCATATAGGTCCCATCTTGGTATAAAAAGGACAGTAGGCCGTGGCTTGAGTTGACTCGTGACAGTCATATAGGTCCCATCTTGGTATAAAAAGGACAGTAGGCCGTGGCTTGAGTTGACTCGTGACAGTCATATAGGTCCCATCTTGGTATAAAAAGGACAGTAGGCCGTGGCTTGAGTTGACTCGTGACAGTCATATAGGTCCCATCTTGGTATAAAAAGGACAGTAGGCCGTGGCTTGAGTTGAGTCATCTTGGTATAAAAAGTGTCATATAGGGATCATTTGGTATAAAAAGGACAGTAGGCTGTGGCTCAGGTCCCATCTTGGTATAAAAAGGACAGTAGGCCGTGGCTTGAGTTGAGTCGTGACAGTCATATAGGTCCCATCTTGGTATAAAAAGGACAGTAGGCCGTGGCTTGAGTTGACTCGTGACAGTCATATAGGTCCCATCTTGGTATAAAAAGGACAGTAGGCCGTGGCTTGAGTTGAGTCATGACAGTCATATAGGTCCCATCTTGGTATAAAAAGGACAGTAGGCCGTGGCTTGAGTTGACTCGTGACAGTCATATAGGTCCCATCTTGGTATAAAAAGGACAGTAGGCCGTGGCTTGAGTTGACTCGTGACAGTCATATAGGTCCCATCTTGGTATAAAAAGGACAGTAGGCCGTGGCTTGAGTTGACTCGTGACAGTCATATAGGTCCCATCTTGGTATAAAAAGGACAGTAGGCCGTGGCTTGAGTTGAGTCGTGACAGTCATATAGGTCCCATCTTGGTATAAAAAGGACAGTAGGCCGTGGCTTGAGTTGACTCATGACAGTCATATAGGTCCCATCTTGGTATAAAAAGGACAGTAGGCCGTGGCTCAAATTGGGTCGTGACAGTCATATAGGTCCCATCTTGGTATGAAAAGGACAGTAGGCCGTGGCTTGAGTTGACTCGTGACAGTCATATAGGTCCCATCTTGGTATAAAAAGGACAGTAGGCCGTGGCTTGAGTTGACTCATGACAGTCATATAGGTCCCATCTTGGTATAAAAACGGGCAAAGTGAGCAATCTGTTTTATAACCCATACGTGTGTCTTCAAACTGTGTGTGAGTTACAGAGGACATTTACTACAAGCCATATGTGTGGAGTGGTGATGACGACTCAGGTTCTGATGACCAAGTCCAGCTTCAAGGCCACACGGAGGGAAATGGGTGACCAGCCAGTGGACATTACTGGACAGATTACATCACTATATGCCGTGTCTGTGGAGTGGTGATGACGACTCAGGTTCTGATGACCAAGTCCAGCTTCAAGGCCACACGGAGGGAAATGGGTGACCAGCCAGTGGACATTACTGGACAGATTACATCACTATATGCCGTATCTGTGGAGTGGTGATGATGACTCAGGTTCTGATGACCAAGTCCAGCTTCAAGGTGACACATCTTTGGGAAATGGGTGACCAGCCAGTGGACATTACTGGACCATACAGGGAAAGGTCGACTGGGGGAAAAATGTAATTGTGAATATCATTATGGCTTTCAGATGTAGAAGTCTGCATGAGGATTCGGAGTGTGTGAATAAGGTCTATCCTGTTTTAGTTAACAATTCTTTAAAGTTCCCAATTTGGTGTTTTCTTGACATTATACATAAGTTTAAATCACTGTGGTGCACCGACAGCCATATTTCAGCCATGAAATTATTAAAACCTTTGAACATTGCCTGTTTGTCACATGTACTTGCTAGAGCATTTTTGTGTTAAAAAAATGTAATACATTTTTCCTTCTTTACACTATGCTACATTTGAAGAAAAGCAACAAAGATTTAGGTGATTAGAAAAAAAATTCCCCTGATTTGGTATTGTGGAAAAATATGGTATTTTCTTCAAATTTGTTCATTTTTGTGCCACTATTGCCACTGTTCTGTAGGTTTTTTAGTTTTTTATTTACAAACAACTACACAACACGTGTAAAGTGACGTTATTTTATTCGCAGGAGACAAAACAAAACCACTGGATATTTTGGCGAATGTGCCTTTATCAACATAGACAAACAATTGAACAGCAAAATATAGCAAAAGGAGCAAAAAGCAGGCAACAAAAGGAGCAAAAAAAACAAGATCAAAATCAAAACACAGTACTTCCCCTCTACAGTCCAATGCGTATTTACGTATTTTGATCTTGTTGGGTTTTTTTCTCCTTTTGTTGCCTGCTTTTTGCTGTTTTTGTTGTTTGTTGTTTGTTGTTTGTTTGTTGTATGTTCCAGTGACGTTGCAGTCTGTTTCAGTTTTTCTTTTTATTTTTTTTTATTTTATTTACAAAGCATAACTTTTTTTTTTTTTAAATTCACGTTGATATTTGCGCAAGGATTTCTGATAGCGCCATATCAATGTTCCCCAAAAATTAGACAGAAATTGCAAAGTGACAAATACCTAAAATGAGCAGCTTGCTCACTTTATGACAGATGTGTGATTTCTCTGCACAAAATGTCAAATTACATTTCAACGAGATTTTACTTATTCCTTTATAGGACATGAAGCTAAATTTGTTAATTCATTTCTATGCTGTTAATTTTAGCTCACTATGTTACCCCAAAAATGAAACCAAAATTGCAAAGTGGCTAATGCCTAAAATGAGTAACTTGCTCACTTTTGTGATGTTGATTTCTCTGCACAAAATGTGAAATTACATTTCAACACATTTTACTTATTCCTTTATAGCTTAAATTTGTTAATTCATTTCTATGCTCTGTTAATTTTAGCTCACTATGTTAATTCGTAAATGTTTTTATAAATTGCTTTTAATTTAAAAAAAGCAACTGCTCAACATGTGTTTCCTCTGTGACATGTATAAATCACGCATGTGTTATGTGTGTCTTAAGAGATTTTACTGTCTTATGTATGTAAAATTGCATTTCTATGCTCTGTTAGTGATACTTGTGTGGTGTTAAATGCATTTTGTGGTGAAAAATGTGTGGCTGAATGTAGTGGAAAGTTAATGATTTTATTGCCTGTAGGGGAAAGGCTAACTTTTGCCCTTTAATTGCAGTACTTAAAAAAATGTAGGGGAAAGACGTTGCAATGCTGGATCAGTACTTTCTTTTTGTAGGGGAAATTTACAATAACTTCTGCCCTTGGATGACTTCACGTATGACCCCAAAACCTGCGCAAGGATTTCTGATAGCCCCTTATCAATGTTACCCCAAAATTAGACGAAATTGCAAAGTGACAAATGCCTAAAATGAGCAACTTGCTCACTTTATGACAGATGGAAATTTCTCTGCAACTAATGTCAAATTGGGCAACGAGATTTTACTTATTCCTTTATAGGACATGAAGCTAAATTTGTTAATTCATTTCTATGCTCTGTTAATTTTAGCTCACTATGTTAATTCATTTTTATAATCTGTTAATTTTAGTACTTAACTCATGGTCCAAATGTGTGTGTGTTGTTGGGTGCAGTACTTGTATGTAAACCCAATGTAGTGGAAAGGCCAACTAATGCCCTTGGCTGCAGTACTTAAACCCAATGTAGGGGAAAGGCCAACTAATGCCCTTGGCTGCAGTACTTAAACCCAATGTAGGGGCCCTTGGCTGCAGTACTTAAACCCAATGTAGGGGAAAGGCCAACTAATGCCCTTGGCTGCAGTACTTAAACCCAATGTAGGGGAAAGGCCAACTAATGCCCTTGGATGCAGTACTTAAACCCAATGTAGGGGAAAGGCCAACTAATGCCCTTGGCTGCAGTACTTAAACCCAATGTAGGGGAAAGGCCAACTAATGCCCTTGGATGCAGTACTTAAACCCAATGTAGGGGAAAGGCCAACTAATGCCCTTGGATGCAGTACTTAAACCCAATGTAGGGGAAAGGCCAACTAATGCCCTTGGCTGCAGTACTTAAACCCAATGTAGGGGAAAGGCCAACTAATGCCCTTGGCTGCAGTACTTAAACCCAATGTAGGGGAAAGGCCAACTAATGCCCTTGGCTGCAGTACTTAAACCCAATGTAGGGGAAAGGCCAACTAATGCCCTTGGCTGCAGTACTTAAACCCAATGTAGGGGAAAGGCCAACTAATGCCCTTGGCTGCAGTACTTAAACCCAATGTAGGGGAAAGGCCAACTAATGCCCTTGGCTGCAGTACTTAAACCCAATGTAGGGGAAAGGCCAACTAATGCCCTTGGCTGCAGTACTTAAACCCAATGTAGGGGAAAGGCCAACTAATGCCCTTGGCTGCAGTACTTAAACCCAATGTAGGGGAAAGGCCAACTAATGCCCTTGGCTGCAGTACTTAAACCCAATGTAGGGGAAAGGCCAACTAATGCCCTTGGCTGCAGTACTTAAACCCAATGTAGGGGAAAGGCCAACTAATGCCCTTGGCTGCAGTACTTAAACCCAATGTAGGGGAAAGGCCAACTAATGCCCTTGGCTGCAGTACTTAAACCCAATGTAGGGGAAAGGCCAACTAATGCCCTTGGATGCAGTACTTAAACCCAATGTAGGGGAAAGGCCAACTAATGCCCTTGGCTGCAGTACTTAAACCCAATGTAGGGGAAAGGCCAACTAATGCCCTTGGCTGCAGTACTTAAACCCCCAATGTAGGGGAAAGGCCAACTAATGCCCTTGGCTGCAGTACTTAAACCCAATGTAGGGGAAAGCCCCTAACTAATGCCCTTGGCTGCAGTACTTAAACCCAATGTAGGGGAAAGGCCAACTAATGCCCTTGGCTGCAGTACTTAAACCCAATGTAGGGGAAAGGCCAACTAATGCCCTTGGCTGCAGTACTTAAACCCAATGTAGGGGAAAGGCCAACTAATGCCCTTGGCTGCAGTACTTAAACCCAATGTAGGGGAAAGGCCAACTAATGCCCTTGGCTGCAGTACTTAAACCCAATGTAGGGGAAAGGCCAACTAATGCCCTTGGCTGCAGTACTTAAACCCAATGTAGGGGAAAGGCCAACTAATGCCCTTGGCTGCAGTACTTAAACCCAATGTAGGGGAAAGGCCAACTAATGCCTTGGCTGCAGTACTTAAACCCAATGTAGGGGAAAGTGCCAACTAATGCCCTTGGCTGCAGTACTTAAACCCAATGTAGGGGAAAGGCCCCAACTAATGCCCTTGGCTGCAGTACTTAAACCCAATGTAGGGGAAAGCCCCTACCAACTAATGCCTTGGCTGCAGTACTTAAACCCAATGTAGGGGAAAGGCCAACTAATGCCTTGGCTGCAGTACTTAAACCCAATGTAGGGGAAAGACCTAATGCCTTGGCTGCAGTACTTAAACCCAATGTAGGGGAAAGCCCCTAAAGACCAACTAATGCCTTGGCTGCAGTACTTAAACCCAATGTAGGGGAAAGCCTGCTACCACTGACAAGAAGGAAGTAACTATTTTTTTTGAGTGCACATACGTTGCTTTAATTGAAAAAATAAATTCTGAAAGTAGACAAACTCTTGGCAGTGAATGTCTTTGCATTTTGGTGGAAGTGAAGTGTGATGTACTGGGCGAATACATTCGCCAATGGTGCTAGAAGAATGAAACCTAATGTAAATGCCTTTTGCAAGAGTCACAGCCATTCACAACAGAATCAGCTCAGATTGAGCACGGTTTTCCATTACTGTTGAAAATCATGTATTGTACACCTGCCTCTTTACTATTCAGTATGTTGAATGTGTCAATGTAATGCTCTTTCTGCAGAACATGTAAAAGGGAATCTGAACATTGAGGTTATTGTTGTGGCATGTGATTCCAACTTCTTGGGGGTCTTAGGGGAAGCAGGCCATATTAAAACAGAAAAAAAATGTTTAAGATTTAATGATTTTAAAAACTGTTTTGGTATTTTTATAAATCTTCAGAAAACTAATCTGAGTAATCAGAATTCTTTGAAGGAGCCACACGTCCACTAAAATCATACGACTGTACGATACGATTCGATCACATGGTCTCCAAGAACAAATGTGATTCGCGCTTCAAGATCACGTGATCGAATCGTTTCATACAGCTGTACGATTTTATCTGACATGTGGCTGGCCCTTAAAGACCCACCAGATCACGTGTCAAAATCACGGTTTTCACGTGTTTTCCCTCTTATAGCTAGTAAGGAATCTTAAGAAATCTTCCTAACATAAGAGGGAATGTGACACGTGACGTGCGGGGTCTTTAAAGACCCACTGACCCACCACGATTAAGTCCTTTGTTTTTTTTCTGGGTAGCTGTGACCCACATACAAATGTCCCCAACTTCAAATTGAGACTGCTCTTTAAAATGTTTCGTTTTCAATTTGGGGACATTTGTATGGGAGTCGAACCTGGTCAAAACAAGATTTCTTACCAGCTGTAAGAGGGAAAACACATAAAACCCGTGATTTTGACACGTAACATGGTGGGTCTTTAAGAAATATGCGTGATCAAAGCACAGAGTAATCTTCATGACCAGAAACCTTTGGGAACATGCTGATGTACAGTAATGACTTGTTTGGGGTCCTTGGTCACTGTTAAATTCTGTGGAATAATTTCATTTCTGTGCCCATATCAGTCACTTGTTGTGGCAGTTGTTCTTATTGAAAATAACTTGTTTCCCGTCTGTATTTACTATGTAGTCAAATGGTTTGAGTTTGTTTTAGTTGGGAAAATAATAAACTTTGATTGAAATAAGACGAAATTATGTTTGTATTCATTTGTGACAGAGTACTTCAGAATTGTGTGATTGAAATGGGATGTTTGTATCAATTAATATTTGTACGTACTAATAGAATGAGTAAATTAGATAGTCCCAAGTTAGATTTGCAGAAGTAAGTTTTTGTTTCATATTTCGCCGTGCGCAAAACAAAGAAGTATAAGTCGAAAGACATCACTTCACATGAGGAATGGAAAACTCGATAAGTGTTTCGGGTCAAATTGCATCATTTTTTATTCAGTTAGAGTCACAATCGCCTGAGTTGGTGATTTATCTTTGTAACTTGTTGTTTTGCAGCTTTGTTAGATGATGCAGCTTGTCTTGATCAATTGATAAGTCCAACACATCAAAGTTGATCAATTTTGACTTGCGCTTCTATGACTTGCGCACAGCGATTTGATGATTTTAAGGGCATTCAAGGTTTATTACTTGGTTAAAAAAACAGGAGCAAGTGAGAGAGCACACACACACACACATTAACACTAACACACATGAGGGCTTTTATGTTTTTACAGTAACAATCAACAGCTTACTAAAATTAGTGCAAACAATGAATACATGACACACCATCATAATCCATAGTTTATTGTAGAACAAACTGTTCAAAGCAGTCTGCATCTGAGTAAAAGTAAAACAGCTGTCATTATCATCACTCCACACAGTGTGCATTGACATTATTTAACTCATAACAAGCATCCCCTTTTTTCCCCACTCATGAACATGAATTATCTAATCTCTAGGCTTTAGAATAAAAGGTGTTGATGACAGAGATGTTAATGACAGACACAGACGGGGCCAGAAGACCAAAGCGTTAATTTTCTAACACATGAAAGGAGAGAAAAACAAATTCTTCTCTTTGGTAGCTTCCCAGAAGCTACTTCCCCTGAAATATGATTGTACAGCCTGTCTGGTATTGATAAGCACAGACAGTCAGACACACAAAGAAAATGGTGGTCAGTCAGAAAAGCAGGGGACTCAATGAGGAAAAAAATAATGGAACCTCCCTTATAAGACCTTCAAAAATCATCCAAAATGAGGTCTTATAAGGGAGGGGTCTTATAAGGGAGGTAATTTTAATACTTACAAAGAAGGACAATGTCTCAGAGAAGTAGGTCTTATGTGGGAGGGAGTCTTATAATGGGAGGTCTTAAAAGGGAGGTTCCACTGTAATGCTGAATTGTAATTTAAGCACCTCCATCAAATTTTCGCATTGAAATATTCATGGATGCTCCTGCTTTCAGGATGTCCTGAAATGCAGGATTTTTGCATTGCCTGGAGCCGGCGTTGCCGGATTATGAGAATTTGAGAAGCAACGAATTTCGTATTTATAAACGTTTTGTCGGTTTCTCGCATGTGTAGAACATAAAAGAAATCAATACAGATAAATATTTACATGCCTTTACCAGGAACTTTATATTTTTAGGATTGTTTAAGTCAAGTTGTTAACTGAGTGGCCCCTGGACCTCTGCCTTGCAGGATTTTTGAAATTTCCCAGGAGCACCCATGAATATTTCACTGAGAAGCAACATTTTACCATTCTCTAGAAATGGATATGGTTAGGATCAGCCTACAGTTATTGTCATTAAACTGAAAGAACCAGGCTTTTAGATCAAGAGTCGCAAACTTGAGGGGGGTCTAAGGTACAGCTTAATCAGACTAGACTTAAAATCATATGGGGATGTGATCCGACTGGGCCACGCGAGTCATGATTCACGTTAAATACTTCTGTTTAAAAATAAGTATGCTATTTTCTTTCACTATACTCGGTAGACCCAATACTTGAATTTCACGTGAATCATGACTCGCATTGTCACAATCGCATTGCCAAGTCAAAGTCCAAAAGCATCACCCAAGGCATGGGCCAAAAATAAAGTGAAAGCAGTGCATTATCTGTAATAATAATAACCATGTGTCCTTGATCACCATCACCCAAGGAAGGGGCCAAAAATAAAGTGAAAGCAGTGCATTATCTGTAATAATAATAACCATGTGTCCTTGATCAGCATCACCCAAGGAAGGGGCCAAAAATAAAGTGAAAGCAGTGCATTATCTGTAATAATAATAACCATGTGTCCTTGATCACCATCACCCAAGGAAGGGGCCAAAAATAAAGTGAAAGCAGTGCATTATCTGTAATAATAATAACCATGTGTCCTTGATCAGCATCACCCAAGGAAGGGGCCAAAAATAAAGTGAAAGCAGTGCATTATCTGTAATAATAATAACCATGTGTCCTTGATCAGCATCACCCAAGGAAGGGGCCAAAAATAAAGTGAAAGCAGTGCATTATCTGTAATAATAATAACCATGTGTCCTTGATCAGCATCACCCAAGGAAGGGGCCAAAAGTAAAGTGAAAAAGTGAAAGCAGTAAAGTGCATTATTATCTATAAACCCTAATAACCATGTGTCCTTGATCAGCATCACCCAAGGAAGGGGCCAAAAGTAAAGTGAAAGCAGTGCATTAGCTATAAACCCTAATAACCATATGTATCCTTGATCAGCATCACCCAAGGAAGGGACCAAAAGTAAAGTGAAAGTGTCAGCAGAGTTACAGCATAGTAAACCCTAATAATCATTTGTATCCTTGATCAGCATCACCCAAGGAAGGGGCCAAAAGTAAAGTGAAAGCAGAGCATTAGCTATAAACCCTAATAACCATATGTATCCTTGATCAGCATCACCCAAGGAAGGGGCCAAAAGTAAAGTAAAGTGAAAGAGCATTAGCTATAAACCCTAATAACCATATGTATCCTTGATCAGCATCACCCAAGGAAGGGGCCAAAAGTAAAGTGAAAGTGAAAGCAGAGCATTAGCTATTAGCCCCTAATAACCATATGTATCCTTGATCAGCATCACCCAAGGAAGGGGCCAAAAGTAAAGTGAAAGCAGAGCATTAGCTATAAACCCTAATAACCATATGCATCCTTGATCAGCATCACCCAAGGAAGGGGCCAAAAGTAAAGTGAAAGCAGAGCATTAGCTATAAACCCTAATAACCATATGCATCCTTGATCAGCATCACCCAAGGAAGGGGCCAAAAGTAAAGTGAAAGCAGAGCATTAGCTATAAACCCTAATAACCATATGTATCCTTGATCAGCATCACCCAAGGAAGGGGCCAAAAGTAAAGTGAAAGCAGAGCATTAGCTATAAACCCTAATAACCATATGTATCCTTGATCAGCATCACCCAAGGAAGGGGCCAAAAGTAAAGTGAAAGCAGAGCATTAGCTATAAACCATAATAACCATATGTATCCTTGATCAGCATCACCCAAGGAAGGGGCCAAAAGTAAAGTGAAAGCAGAGCATTAGCTATAAACCCTAATAACCATATGTATCCTTGATCAACATCACCCAAGGAAGGGGCCAAAAGTAAAGTGTAAGCAGAGCATTAGCTATAAACCATAATAACCATATGTATCCTTGATCAGCATCACCCAAGGAAGGGGCCAAAAGTAAAGTGTAAGCAGAGCATTAGCTATAAACCATAATAACCATATGTATCCTTGATCAGCATCACCCAAGGAAGGGGCTTAAAGTAAAGTGTAAGCAGAGCATTAGCTATAAACCATAATAACCATATGTATCCTTGATCAGCATCACCCAAGGAAGGGGCCAAAAGTAAAAGTGTAAGCAGAGCATTGGCTATAAACCATAATAACCATATGTATCCTTGATCAGCATCACCCAAGGAAGGGGCCAAAAGTAAAGTGTAAGCAGAGCATTGGCTGTAAACCATAATAACCATATGTATCCTTGATCAGCATCACCCAAGGAAGGGGCTTAAAGTAAAGTGTAAGCAGAGCATTGGCTGTAAACCTTAATAGCCATATGTATCCTTGATCAGCATCACCCAAAGAAGGGGCTTAAAGTAAAGTGTAAGCAGAGCATTGGGTGTCCTAATGTATGTATCCTTGATCAGCATCACCCAAAGAAGGGGCTTAAAACTAAGTGAAAGCAGATTTTGATCAAATAATAATAGATGTAAACATTGATCCAACCCAAGCACATTTCTGTGATGATTTGCCATTGATGTTTTTCCCTTAAATAATATGCATTGCCCATGTCCACATATTCTCTTGACCCCTAACCTATTAAAATTGCAAATGTCAATTGTCCTGACCCCTAACGGAACAATTGTCCTATTGCGTCACTGGCGGAGTTATGTCCTATGTTTTTTTGTAAGAAGCGGACAGCAAAGAAACTTGTTTTTCTTGTGTTTCTCTCATGCGGTGATGCCACATGTGACCAAAGACCGTTCAGTACGGGAGGATTTCTCTCTCTCTCTCTCTCTCTCTCTCTCTCTCTCTCTCTCTCTCTCTCTCTCTCTCTCTCTCTCTCTCTCTCATATTTTATTTTCTACCCATGGCCACCAGTCTTTCTATGAAAAAGTGTCAGTTCTGTGAGAGGTGTCCCATTTTATTATCAAGCAGAAAAAAACCACCTTTTGATTTAAGACAGACATTTTCTTTTGGGTGTCTAAAAAAATTTACTCTGACTAATTTGGGCTGTGTGTCTTGTGTCCTATTAAAACACCAAGTTCAGAACATTTTGTCCTATTGATAATGCTGAGTTAGAATGCATTGTCCTATTAAAACACCAAGTTCAGAACATTTTGTCCTATTGATAATGCTGAGTTAGAATGCATTGTCCTATTAAAGGTCCCAAAAGTCCTATGTCCTTTCACCCCAAAAACCAAAAAAAGTGAAAGCAGAACATTTTGTCCTATTGATAATGCTGAGTTAGAATGCATTGTCCTATTAAAACAGTAAAGTGAAACATTTTGTCCTATTGATATCCTTGATCAGCATCACCCAAGGAAGGGGCCAAAAGTAAAGTGAAAGCAGAGCATTGGCTTAAACCTAATAATAATGCTGATCCTTGATCAGCATCACCCAAAAAAACAAAAGTAAAGTGAAAGCAGAGCATTGGCTGTAAATCTGAATAACCATGTTAGAAATCATCACCCTAAGAAAGGGCCAAAAGTGAATTGCAGAGACATTTTGTCCTAGCAGTTTGACCAGCAGGTTGTTTTGCACACTGTTAGCTGTAAACTCTAACACTCCTATGTATCCTTTGTAATGACTACAAAGTTCAGAACATTTTGTCCTATTGATGCAGCCTTGGGGATTTGTTGGCCTTTAGGGAACCCCTCCAGAATGCAACTGTCCTAAATCCTCACCAAGAATGCAGAAAGGGATGTACACCGGAAAGTGTAAGCCTTGGGGATTCCTTGGCCTTTATGAACCCCTCCAATGACCAACTGTCCTACAAAGCTGAGAACATTTTGTACACTGATATGTATCCTTACTGAAGCCTTGGGGATTCCTTGGCCTTTAAAACCCAAGGACCAACATTTTGTCCTCTTAGCTGAGAGAGTGATGTACATGCTGGCACATAGCTGCAGCCTTGAGGATTCCTTGGCCTTTAGGGAACCCCTCCAATTAACTGTCCTAAACCCTCTTAGCTGAGAGAGTGAGGATGTACACCGGCATGGCACATAGCATTTGTGAATTCCTTGGCCTTTAGGGAACCCCTCCAACACCAATGTCCTGAAATCCTCTTAGCTGAGAGTGAGGATGTACACCGACAGGGCCCATTTTTGGTGCTGCAGCCTTGAGGATTGATTGGCCTTTAGGGAACCCCTCCAAAGAACTGTCCTAAAACCCTCTTAGCTGAGAGCAGTGAGGATGTACACCCTAAATAACCATAGTGACTGCATCCTTGATCAGCATCACCCCTTTAGGAAGGGGCCAAAAGTAAAGTGAAAGCAAAGCATTGGCTGTAAACTTAATAATAACCACCAGACATCCTTGATCAGCATCACCCAAGGAAGGGGCTTGGCACGCGAGTGAAAGCAAGAAGACTGTTGAAAGTGTCAGCAGTGTTGACCGCAGGTTGTTTTGGTGTGCACACTGTTAGCTGTAAACTCTAACACTCCTATGTATCCTTCCAAATGACTACAACGCTCAAACAAGGAGACATTTTGTGCTGGCTCTCATTGCTGCAGCCTTGGGGATTTGTTGGCCTTTAGGGAACCCCTCCAATACCAACTGTTATGAAATCCTCTTAGCTGAGAGAGTGAGGATGTACACCGGGCAATGACTTTGGGTACTGCAGCCTTGGGGATTCCTTGGCTTTCTCTCTCTCTCTCTCTCTCATCTCTCTCTCTCTCTCTCTCTCTCTCTCTCTCTCTCTCTCTCTCTCTCTCTCTCTCTCTCTCTCTCTCTCTCTCTCTCTCTCTCTCTCTCTTCTCTCTCTCTCTTTCTGTCGATTGTGTTTTATGATTGTGTTTTATGTACGTCTTTGTCTTTTCTCATACCATGTCTGTTCCACAGTGGGGATACCGGGGGGTCTTTTGTGTAAATAGTTCCCCCACCTTCTGGAAATTTGTGCTTGTAACTTCCTCTAATTTGTCACTCTCTTTGACTCTGTCTTTTCCCTTTGCTTACTGTCATCTACTATCTTTCTGCTTTACCGGTCCATTCTCCTGCCTTTTTTCAAGAAACACTTTCAAAAATATTTCCTCCAGCCAAAGTCAGACTTGCTGAGCCTAATTATTTCTTAGGCGTATAACGGCAGCATGACACATCTGCACTCAATTGACAGGAAACTGTCTGAGCGATCGAAGAAGAAGAAGAAGAAGATACCATGTCTGTTACATGGCCAGAGGACGGGTATTGTTTTTGGTGTCCACTGTATGTGTGTGTGTGTTATCTTAAAAACTACTGAATGGATTTTGATCAAATTCATAGATGTAAACACCTTACCAAGGAAGCTTCCTTTCGATGCTCATGATCTTGCTGATTGTTTTTTTAATTTTATATGATTTTAAAAAAATCCAGATGGATCCCATTTTCTCACACACTACCTATAGTGGATTTTAATCAAATTTGATAGAGGCGTAGACACTTAATAATTCTTAATATACAAGTTGGTATTACAGCTTCTCTCTCTCTCTCTCTCTCTCTCTCTCTCTCTCTCTCTCTCTCTCTCTCTCTCTCTCTCTCTCTCTCTCTCTCTCTCTCTCTCTCTCTCTCAATCTCTCTCACACACACACACACACACACACACACACACACACACACACACACACACACACACACACACACAATAGTGGCAAAACAAACAGAATAGGGGCCCTCTCTGGCGGACAGAAGATGAGATTTACTTCCTTTCGGCAGGGCACTTAAGGACAAAGTTCCCGAAGACTGGGTCTTCCTGTGGAGATGGGAACCCTCTGGCGGGCTACCTACCCTACACTTATATATATTTTTGTCTGACCCAGCCAGCCAAGGTCCGAAATTATCTTTCATAAACTTTCTTCTTTTTCTTCTTCGCTGTGCGAGGTCACAATCAACGCTTTGATTATTTTGCCACAGATCTTTGGACTCTGAGCACATTGCCATATCTAATAATTTAACTAAAGAGTTTAAAATATTTTTCTTTTGTGAGTTTGAAAAAGCATGACACGACGTGTAAATAATTTCGATAGTTTCGTATTAGTAGTTAAAATGCAAGTCTCGCGCGTGGCGCGAACCAACCACGGAAATAGAACGTCTGTGGAACCAACACCTCCAAAGTGATTGACTACAGTGTGACTTACCCACTCGTTCTTGTTGACGGCATAAACTTGTAAGCATTATTTTCCTATGGCAATCTTCTTTATTGTTTTATTATTAAGTCTACATGCGTCTAGATGTATTTTAACTTGTTCAAGTTGTAATATAGGCCCTTGCTTTGTCTTGGCATTTCCTTGTTTCACAGAATCGAAACCGAAACTAGCACTGACTTGTGGAACTCCCTTCTTCTTCCAGTAATGTTCTTCTTCTTCTTCTTCTTCTCTTGAGGGCCCACGGTCAATGAGCTGACCATTCTGGCACCTTTTGAAAAAAAAAAGACTGAAAAAGAGGGGTTCCGGTGGTGTTCAAATTTCAGTTGGCAGTGGTGGTGTGACAACAAAAAATAAGGATTGGAGTGGGTAAGGGAGAAGCAAGGACGGGGGAAGGGGGGGGGGGCGAGACTGATGAGCTACTGGTCAGCCTGCAGTCCCGACGTGCCACGCACGTCAGCAGTGAAGGCTGCCGTTTATCGTGGCGAATTCCCCGCTAGACTTGAGGGCTGAGACTCCAGTTGTGGTGGAGCCCTTGTGCTTGATGTAAGTCCAGAAGCGCTTCTGGCTGGGCTTGGAGTCTTCTTCTGGACCGGTGGGCGAGAACAGACTTTCTGTATAGCGCCAATACTGGCAATAGGCGCGGCAAAAGCGCACTTTCGCTCATTCCTCCAGTTGTGTTGTCTGCTTTGCTACCCTTCTCTTATCCGCCCCTGAACTTGCCATTTATCTGTTTGTGTTCCGTTGTGAGTGTGTGTAGCAATTCATTACTGTATATGAATATTATGGTTATGATTTTTATCGTAAAATTTGTTGATTACACTGGGTAGGAGTATGTTTTAGTTTGTATGCATGTGCATGTTGCCATGTGTGTGTGTGTGTAATCTTAATTTAATAGGCCTAACACTAACAACAAGTAACAGTACCATTTTGCAACCCTCACCAAATTTTCTCACCAAAACATGATTCACATAGAAGCAACCTTTTGCCATCATTGGGAAAGGGATAGGGTTAGAGCCTAGTAGGACTCGGTTAAGGTTAATTTAATCAAATGGAAGGAGCAATCAATTGAGATTGAAAGACTTGCTGCAGATCTTGTTGTTCACAGACTGTTGGTGTTACCATAGTTGTGTGGCCCCTGAAGTCGGGAGTATGGCCGCCCATGTGGCAGGGCTCTTTAAAAGCAGCCATACACGTAATCTTCCCACCCAAGGTCATGCGAAATGTTCACATGGCACTGGGTGTGCCCAGAGTGTTTAAGCTGGGGAAAAAAACAAAACAAAGAACAACCATAGTTGTGTTTGTTTACACATGTCACTTGTGTGATAGATAAAACAGGATATAAGCATGGATAAATACTGACACAGATACCATACAGTGTTGTGATCAGTGCTCTCTGTATTTTCAGAAGAGAGTGACTGCAGTCATGGCCAGCGCTGCAGTGAAGGAGGAACAGGATGAGCACTGCTGCCCTGTGTGCTCTGAGCTGTTCACCCAGCCCAAGATACTGACCTGTGGCCATCTGCTGTGCCAGCCCTGCCTCATCTCCTGGATGGAGAAACAGCCTGAAGCCGGGTGTCCTTTATGTCGGTGTGCCATCCTGGATCCAAAGGACAGAGCCAGTGGGAAGAGTTGGAAGGAGGTTGCTGAGTCCTTTCCCACAGAATTGTCCTTGGAAAGGTTGGTGGCCAGTCATCGGGTGCTGAGCCGGGGTCAGAAGTGTCAGGGCTGCTTGAACCAAGCTGCCATCTCCGTCTGTGCTACATGTGGAGATTTGTTCTGTTCAGACTGTACTGCCATCCACATGAGGATGTCAGCGACTCGGCATCATACGGTAGAGCAGCTGTCTTCCCTGACTCCAGAAAAGCTAGCCTCCAGTCAGCCATCTTTCTGCCCAGCCCATGCAGACAAAGTGTGTGAGGTTTTCTGTCCCAGCCACGGAGCTTCCTTCTGCGTGGTGTGTGCCACCACAGTGCACCGCCAGTGTGCAGGCCTGAGCCAGCTGGAGACACAGAGGGAGGAGGCCCGGGCCGTGCTGGCAGACCTGAGGACCACGCTGCGCTCTGAAGAGGCCAGTCTGGGCCGAGCCGTCCAGCAACTGGACCAGCACCTGCAGAACATGAAGGACAAGGTCAAGGTCAGTGTAGGAGAGATTGACACCATTTGCCAGCGACTGGAGTCCTCCATCAGGGCTTGTCGAAAGCATCTGAATGATCTCCTGCACAAGGCCTCTGACGACGTTGAAGAGGTGGTGAACAAGGCAAAGACGTGTCTGTCCCAACGTCGAGGGAGGCTGACGCTTCATGACCAGATCATGGAGCGGGCGGAGAGGGTGGACTCGCACGATGTCGTCCTCGGCATGTCGTCCAGCCTGAAGGCCCGAATGGACAGTTTGGACAGCTCCTGTGTCCTGCCCCCTGAGGCCAAGCGGGTGTCCACTTTCAGCCTGCTGATTGACCAGCAGCAAGTGGCCCGGCTGGAGCAGCAGCTTGCACAGCTAGGACAGCTGAAGGTTGACCCTGTTGTTCTGATAGATCAGCCTGTCAAGGTACACGGCATATCTTGCTCTCAGTGATAGTCAGTTATAAATAACACGGCCTGATCGCAAGCACACTCACATGCACATACTTACACGTTCATGCACATAACATACACATGTATGCGCATGCATACATCATTCAAGTGGATGTGCACTTGCATTATAGTTATGCACACACACACACACACACACACACTTACACACTCACAAAACGCACACATGCAGTGCACACTCATATCTCTCGCTCTCTCTTTCATGTATTGAACTGAGTTCTTTCTTTCTTTTTAAATATTTTCTTGTTTGTTGTTGGCGAGATATAAACAAGACTGTACTCTGCTGGGTTTTTTTTCCAACATTAAAAAAGAACTGTTCATTTGTTCATTCATTCTCTCTCTCTCTCTCTCTCTCTCTCTCTCTCTCTCTCTCTCTCTCTCTCTCTCTCTCTCTCTCTCTCTCTCTCTCTCTCTCTCTCTCTCTCTCTCTCTCTCTCTCTCTCTCTCTCTCTCTCTCTCTCTCTCTCTCTCTCTCTCTCTCTCCCTCACTCACTCACTCACTGTCATAGTGTTGAGAGTAAAGTTTAGAAGAGGCTGAAAAAACAACTTGATTGCTTGCTCTAGATTTGAAATTGTTGATGTTTTTAGTATCACACATCAGTCATGCTTAGAAAAAAAAGAGATAACATATGCTTTGTTTTATAGTTAGACTGCAATCCATGATTTTCTGGCATAAACTACCCGGTAAGTGTTTTTAACATTATATTTATGAAACATTGTTAAAACTTATATAAGAGAAGAGGTTATAATCATGAAGCACAGTTGTAATTTCTCTGTCATAGCTGTGTGTTAATCTTTTGATGATCTATCGTATGTCAAAAGTATGTTTTGTTATTTAGCATTAGCAGCATGCTTTTACTTTTCTCTCCTTACTTTCAGCCACCAGCAGCTCTGGTTTTCCACAGCACAAAGAAAGGTTCAGGCATTAAGCTGAGTAACAACCAGCAGACTGCAGAGAGGATTGGTGGGTATTACAATGGCATTATCCTGTCCAGTCATCCTATGGAGGTCAACTGTCTGTACCAGGTGAGCTCTGACAACTGGCTTTTCTGTAAACACATGTACAAGTATACACTCGCACGCACACACAAACACACTCACTTTGTCTTCCACATAACATGGAAACAAGCACACATACACATATCTGCATGCACACACTCATACACTTACATGCTCACGCATGCACACACACATATACAGAGAGTGAGAGAGATACAAGCATACACTAAATAAGCAATCACAAACACAGTATGCAGATACACCCCTCTTCCCCAACCTCCTCCCTCCACCCCTCTTTCCCTGGCCCCTGTCTCCCAAGTACAAAAACTACAATGCGCAACAAGCAATGTGGATGTGCAGACATACATGTAGTGCATGACTGTGTCTGCAGGTGAGGCTGGATACCACTGACAGCCAGTGTTTTATGTTTCACACCTCTCTTGGTGTGGTGACCCAGAGCCCTGACAGTGTTCAATTACCTGCCTTGTCTACGGCACTGACCTCACACAGTGTCATTGTTTGTCATGACTGTATCATGGTCAATGGTCAACAGGTATGTGGTCATTGTCAGTCCTTAATGTATCATGGTCAACATGTATGTGGTCATTGTCAGTCCGTAAATCGTAATGTATCATGGTCAACATGTATGTGGTCATTGTGTCATTAATGTCATGGTCAACAGGTATGTGGTCATTGTGGTCCTGAGTGTATCATGGTCAACAGGTATGTGGTCATTGTTAGTCCTGAGTATCATGGTCAACATGTGTATCATTGTCAGTCCTTAGTGTATCATGGTCAACAGGTCAACAGGTATGTGGTCATTGTCAGTCCTTAATGTATCATGGTCAACAGGTATGTGGTCATTGTCAGTCCTTAATGTATCATGGTCAACAGGTATGTGGTCATTGTCAGTCCTTAGTGTATCATGGTCAACAGGTATGTCAGTCCTTAGTGTATCATGGTCAACAGGTATGTGGTCATTGTGTCATTGTCAGTCCTTAATGTATCATGGTCAACAGGTATGTGGTCATTGTGTCATTTTTACTGTTAGTCCTACATTGCTCAAAACCGTAAGCTCCCCTGTGTTTGGATATAGATCTGGTCATTAAATTCATTGTATGTAGAATATTCACTTTTTTCTTTGCAATAGATTGTTCATCCTGAAACTGTCATGGTCAACATGGTATGTGGTCATATGTACACTGTCAGTTCTTAATGTATCATGGTCAACAGGTATGTGGTCATTGTGTCATTTTTACTGGTAGTATCTCTCTACATTGCTCAAAACCGTAAGCTCCCCTGTGTTTGGATATAGATCTATTCATTAAATTCATTCTATTGTAGAATATTGCACTTTTTTCTTTGCAAGATAGATTTAATTCATCAATGAAACTGTTCCACCCCCTCAGACAAATGCATTACGGAAAGAAAAAGAGGAAGACAAATTGTACATGCTACAGTTATTCTCTCACGAGAAGCCTTGATTGCTTCTTTTACATTCAAATTATCATCAGCTTCTGGGGGCAATCCCCCCAGACCCATCACCCCACCCCAACTGACCACTTTGAGCTACCCCGTGTGTCTTCCATGACTGGCTGATCCGCCCCAAACATGGTTGTATTTTTATGCTTTTTTGTTGTCTCCTTTCAATTCACATCATGTTTTATTTCATTCATAGATTTTTAATATCATTGATTATGATTATGTTTAAAAATAACAATAATAAAGTATTTTTGTAGGATTTACTAAGTCATGTAATTTAACCTATCCATCCATTCGTCTTGTCCGTGAGCTTGCGTCCCCCCCCCTCCCCCCGGTTTGTTGGCAATCCTGCCCCCCCTGGCTTGAAAACGTTCCTACAAACTGATGTATTATGGGTATTTCTACTGGAAGACATTATTTTATTATTCCATCTTTGACTTACGTTTCTATTTATGTTGGGAGGATTCCAACGCAAACTAATTACACTGTTTATCATTACACCTACTTACGCCTTACACCTACTTTTTCATTTCGCTTCTAGATCTATATTAGTCTACCTTGTACCCTATGCCACACCCCTGAAGCTTGACATGACACAATAAAACTTGTAATGTAATTGGATATATTGGCCTAAACTTGTAGTTTACCGTATTTTACGGACTATAAGGCGCTTTTTTCCCCATGAGATCCCTGCGCCTTATAATGTGACTGATTTTAAGATTATAGAGATAACAAAATCTGAATTTGAGTCAAATTTGGTCTCCTTCCTTATACATCATGTTTTATTTCACAGTGGATAGATTTCCCATTATAAGATCCCTTATGATTATAAGACCTACTTCTTTGAACATTGTCCTTTGTAAGTATAAAAAGTACCTCCCTTTTGTAGGACTTTATAAGACCTCATTTTGGATGCTTTTTTTAAGGTCCTATAAGGGAGGTTCTATCCGTGAGCCTTCTATTGACTAGAAGAATGGAGGTAGGGCCTATCATTTGGTTAAGGAATCTGCCCTAAATCAATTCCAGTTCGACTAATAGAACTAATATTAATTACAAAAATTAATTATGACAATAAACGCAATCATATGTTTTTTTTAACACAGAGATTATTAATTATCTTGACTATCATTATTCATTACAATTACTTTTTTTTTGTCAAAGGTCAAAATGTAATATATATATATAATACAAAAGCAAGCAAACAAGCGAACAAAACACCTGTTCCTTCCTGATAACTTTTTCTAGCCTAAGCGGTTGCTGGCGGCTAGTAGCGATCTTGCTACTTGTAGCTGATTCGGTTGCCAGTCACCGTTGTTACAGCTATTGTCAGTTGCTGCATCGGTTGCCAGTCACCATTGTTACAGCTATAGTCAGTTGCTGCATCGGTTGCCAGTCACCGTTGTTACAGCTATAGTCAGTTGCTGCATCGGTTGCCAGTCACCATTGTTACAGCTATAGTCAGTTGCCAAGTCGGCAGACTCGCCCATAGCAAAGAAACACTCACGGTTGATAACAAGTTGCTAAAGAAAATCCACACATTCTTTTGACAGAGAGGCAGCAACATAGGACACAGCCTGAGTAATCTGAAGGAGGGAAGCAGTGTGGGTCTAATGCTGGACAGGGACAGAACTCTCCATCTCTATGGAAACGGTCAGCACTTGGGACAGTTAGAGACTCACCTGCCCCACCCCTGTCACTTCATGGTGGACTTACGGAGCTACTGGAGAAAGGTAAGGGGTCTGGTTTGGTTGGGGGCTTTTCTTCATTTCAGCTTTTTTTCCTTTTTTTTCCTTCAAAATTAGAAGATGTAAGTTACATAGGTAACGTAAGTTAGACTGAGGAGCTCTGTTTTCTGAAGAAAAATCTGATTAATAGTGTTGATTCCTGTCATCTATAGATTTTTGTAAGTGTATTAGCATTCAGTTTCGATGTTCATTTATGTTTAGGTGAAATGAAATAGCAGGCAGCATCCTTCGCACACTAGGAACCATCTTTCCACATTGTTATGGTGATCAGTCCTATTGTGTAAGATGTGGCCACAGGAGCACTGAACTGTTCTTAATAAATGGCTAGTTCAGTAAATTTAACTGCTGGCCTAACATTTTGTGTTTTGCATAGGTTGTTGTATTCTTAACTGCTTTACAATAGCAGCAACTAATTTAACTGGTTACAAATACCGTCTCACAAGCTTCTTACACAGTTCTCTCATGTGTGTTTTTCTTTGTCTTTTTCTCTTTCAACTTTAGGTAAATCACTTTTTTTTGCCTGTTACAATGCATTATTGTTCTCAGTAGTTTCTAAGAAATAGTGTGTGTGTGTGTGTGTCAAATCAAGTCAAGTCAAAATTTTATTTTCAGAGTGGACATCGAATAAGCATTACATTATGCTTTTTTTACATTTAGGCCAAATGGCATAACAATTTCAGAAATCAAATAATAAACAAGCAGAATCATTGAAAACTAGCACAATCTACACACACAAACATGTACATCAGTCGCATTGCACACAGATGTGCACGCACACGAGCACACAACACACACACAAATGGCTAGTTCAGTAACATTTAACTGCTGGCCTAACATTTTGTACACACGCAGGTTGTTGTATTCTTAATAACACACTGCTTTAACGTAGCAGCAACAAGGGGGACTGGTCACAAATAGGTCTCACAAGACAAAGGGATGATTTTTAGCATGGAAGAAAGACTTGGTGTTTTTCTCTTTAAACTGTTAGGTAAATCACTTTTTTTTGCAGATGGAATGCATAAGTTCAGTAGTTTCTGAAACATAGTGTGTGTAATACACAAGACATCAGCTTAGCACAATAATAGCTACATTGAGTGAACGTCATGTGCAATATACAGGAAAGTTTGTCATTTCCAACAGGGGCAATTATTTACAAGTTAACATTAATGGTACATTTTCATTTTTTTGAAATGAAAATGTTGCTGTTCTTTAAACTTTTTAACAGGCTTGGTAATTGGTTCCACAAAGTACCAATGGAGTAAAGAAAAAGATGATTTGTAAATGTTTATGTAGTCATTGAAATGATTTATAAGTGACCATGTCTATGGAATACAAAATGTAAATGCATTTGTTACCTTTCTTAGGCGCGTTTCCATACAACGTTATAGTCATATTGCTTTATTAAAGAATAACTATTTTGTAGTTTTAGAATAGTAAGGTTTTTGTAATCATTGTTTGTCAAAGAACTAGATTTTTATACAAACGATGTATTACTTTTTAAGTTAGTTTGACTACAATTATCCCATAGCGTGGATGCATAGTCTATTATTGAAGTATGTGGGCACAGAAAAATAGTTTACGAGAATGGGTATCCAGAAAGTTTTTTTTTTTTATTAAAAAAATACTTTTCTAGAAAGAGTTTTCCCATAGGATTCGGTGTGATCAGTCCAAGACAGATCTTTATCAATGATAACACCTAACATTTTATGTGAATCTACTTCTTCGATTTGGGTTTTACATAATAAGTAGAGGTGGAAATTTGGATTTTATTTTTTGCCGTTTTTGTCTTGTAACGTACATAACATATAACATGGCTTGTTTTGTTTCTACGGGGATTTAAATACATGTGATTTAACAATGTGTTTTGTATGTGTGTGCCTGTATTGTAGTTTGACATGAATGTTGCCAATACAGCGCATGGAGTGAACGTCAGGTGAGTACTACCTGTTTTGCTTCGGTGTGTGAAACAGGGCATTGAATAAAGGTTGACGATGCAAAATGGTGGCTGCTCTAAAATGTTAGATAAGCAAAAACTTTTGCCATTCTGTACCATAAAGCTTAAAACATTTTCAAAGCTAGCCATTCGTCAGCCAAAATTTACTATTGAACGTACCCAGGTAGAGAATTTTTGTCTGCAATATTTTGGGATTCCTCTATGTGACATGCATAAAATAGGGCCTATCCTTACCTCCCAAAATTAAGAACATAAGGTCAATAAAGACCCTCATTTGATGCCTTTTAGTGACATGGGTTTAATCATTGTGGTGCCAAGAGGCGACAGTGGCGATGAAAGGGTTAAACGGCTTGGTATAATTATTTGCAACAAATTGTGAAGATAATGGAACACTTATGACAAAGATGATTTACAAATGTTTGGTTTAGTCATTGAAAACTATTTACAAGCGACCACATGGTTATTCTAATACAAAATTACAATTGAGGTGAGTTGTTTCTCTATAAGGTATCATATATAAGGTTTATAATATCGGTGCTATGGACACAATGACAATTTGTGTTTGAACAAAATAATGATCAATCAATCAAATCAATCAATCAATCAATCAAATCAATTTATTGTCTCCATAAGAAGAAATTTGTTGCCCAGCTTGCGCATAAAATACAGAATGAATAATAAAAACATTTCATTAACTGGTCAGTTACACAACATACATATTGAAGAAGACAATTTTACACAACAAGGGCACAAGTAGATACCATGGAAACAATTAAAGTTAACAGGAGCACCCCCCCCCCCCCCCCCACACACACACACACACACACACACTAAGTTAAAACTAATAAAGATATCCCTTTAGTTAAATGCAATATTCCTAAATTAAAGGCAAACAGTAAGATTAACTTGCATAAATACATAAAGGATAATACTTTAGATGCCTTGATCACCACAAGTCAATTTATCACAAAAGGGTATGTACCTCAATACACTTTGTAAACATTTCTTCATAGCTCAGTCTATGATGGGGGGTTTTAAAATCAAAAACACTAATGTTGTGCATCAATGTGCTTTAGAGTTTTTTTAAAATATTATTTTAATTTTATTTTATTGGTGGTTGTAACATTACATTCCTACGGCGATGCAGATAATAAAGTGATGCAGCAGCCAAAGGGTATTGAATCCCAATGAGCATATAACATGGCTTGTTTGATTTGTACAGGGATGTAGATAATAAAGTGATTATGCAAAGGGTATTGAATCCCAATGAGCATATAACATGGCTTGTTTGATTTGTACAGGGATGTAGATAATGAAGTGATTATGCAAAGGGTATTGAATCCCAATGAGCATATAACATGGCTTGTTTGATTTGTACAGGGATGTAGATAATGAAGTGATTATGCAAAGGGTATTGTATCCCAATGAGCATATAACATGGCTTGTTTGATTTGTACAGGGATGTAGATAATGAAGTGATTATCCAAAGGGTTTTGTATCGCAGGGAGCCTACAACATGGCTTGTTTGATTTATGAATGATGAACACTCCTGTGGGGATGTAGATAATAAAGTGATTATCAAAAGGGTTTTGTATTACATGGAGCCTACAGCATGGCTTGTTTGATTTATGAATGATGTACATTCCTACAGGAATGTTAGAGAGAAAGACTTGTGCCAGCCTGGTAGCCTTAGTATAGTTATGAGCAAAGAGCTGAGATGTAACTGGACAAGTCCTGTATGTTGTTGTTCATTTCTTTGGTTGAAGTGGGATTGTCCATTTGTTTACTGTGTTCACAATCTGAGACAGAATTGGTTTTTGCCTTACGGTGGTTTTTGAAAGATGTTGGAATACTTGTATGAATGTGAATTGGCTTTGTTATGTTTTTGTTGGAAGGCCGATTATTCAGTGCCTTTAGTATACAGTGGAACCTTTATAAGACCTCCCATTATAAGACTCCCTCCCATATAAGATCTACTTCTCTGAGACATTGCCCTTCTTTGTAAGTATTAAAATTACCTCCCTTATAAGACCTCAGTTTGGATGATTTTTAAAGTATTATAAGGGAGGTTCCGCTGTATGTGCTCAGTAGTTAATGTGACTTGGGTTGTTTTGTTGTTTGTTTTTAATATGAGTGATGGCTGATTTTAATATGAGTGATGGCTGATGCTTTGGAGTGTTAGTCAATTTTTGTGGAATACATTTTTTGGTCACTTTTTTTTCTTCTTTGACTTTGTTATCTATAGAGCAATCAGACTGCACACAGCATGCATGTATGCGCGTGTTATCTATAGAGCAATCAAACCACACACAACATGCATGTACGTGCGTGTGCATGCGGACATATGTTGCATGCATCAGTATTGTGCTGTAGTTATGAAATTTTACAATGTGTCATGTATATTCCAGTTTTGTGTAATGTGACAAAAATGGGAAGATTTACCGGCCACATGCATACCTTTCCCATTATGGTCACATGACTTGGGAATGTAGAACTACTAGAAGAAAAAGCTGGAGATGAAATCAATTTATAAAGTTAATACTTTTCTTTTCAAGTGCCTGTTGAAATGAATCTACTGGGTTTTTTTTCGTATGTTTTTGTTTGTGGCTCAAGCCACAAACCTATAACTCACTTTGTCGGTCGGTCGGTCTATCGGTCCAAAATTGTCGCACTTCAAATCGAGGCTACACTTCTGGCCGCTCTTTAAAATGATGTATTTTAAAAGCGTACAAAATAATAAACATATGTAATACAGACACTACAACAGACACGACGAGTATGCGGTGCTTCTTTTGATGAGTATAAGTAGGATACATAGTTTTAAATGTTTTCCAAAAGATATAAAAAGTTACGAAATGGTGCAGAGATAACATTCTGGTTTACAGATTAAAATTATTGAAAAGCCAGGGGAGGTAACTCATGATTGGAGTGGTAAAAATAGACCGCATGCCACAAACTATTGCGATTTCGCGCTTGTTTTCCTTTATGTATAACATATATTTCTAAAGATTTTTTGTTTCTGTCAGTTTGCTATGTAAGCATTGTGGTTTTAACAAGAGTAAAACGTTTCTATAAATTGTTTTTCTGCAGTCTGTAGAGTATATTGATTCACAAGTAAATAATTATGTGCTCCAGATTTGTGACTGAAAATGTATCAATGAGTAGGGTTTGTTTTGTTTTGTTTTGACCCATGGTAATCTTATAGCTGAACTGACAACATGCTGATAGTGAAATTGTGAGTCCATGTAGGCACAAGAGATTTTAAAATGGAATGTTGAAATATATTGTTGAAATAGTTCTCCGTCATTATGTCGTGAAAATGTGTGATGCACCGGAGGGTCCAGGTCCTGCATGTCCAACTCAGTAAGCTGAGGACATTGATCAGGGGTCCCTCCCCTCGACTGACTGCCTACCAAGGCTGAAGAACTTGGTTTGCCCAATGGTTGTCATGGGTTTGGAATCAAAGTTCTTCTCCTAGATGGACTGCCTACCAAGGCTGAAGAAGTCGGTTTGCCCAATGGTTGTCATGGGTTTGGAATCAGAGTTCTCCTTCTCCTAGATGGACTGCCTACCAAGGCTGAAGAACTCGGTTTGCCCAATGGTTGTGATGGGTTTGGAATCAGAGTTCTCCTTCTCCTAGATGGACTGCCTACCAAGGCTGAAGAAGTCGGTTTGCCCAATGGTTGTCATGGGTTTGGAATCAGAGTTCTCCTTCTAGATGGACTGCCTACCAAGGCTGAAGAACTCGGTTTGCCCAATGTTTGTGATGGGTTTGGAATCAGAGTTCTCCTTCTCCTAGATGGACTGCTTGCCAAGGCTAAGAACTGCCCAATGGTTGTCATGGGTTTGGAATCAAAGTTCTCCTTCTCCTAGATGGACTGCTTGCCAATGCTAATGAGCTCCATCTGCCTGAGATTTTGAAGAAGCGGTCACTAACACAAAATCTGAAATAGACTGAATGACTGAAGTTGCACCTTTTAGATTTTACACAGTTCAGATTTGGTTATTATATTTTCTTACTATTGTTAGTTACAAGATGCCTTTTGTTATTTTGTTGTTGTTAAAGGATTAAAAAGGAGTCAATTTTTTTTAATGGTTGTGTGGGAAAGGTATGTTTGCACTCCTACATACAAACGCAAGCGTTAGTGCACACAACACAACTCTACACGCAATTTTCATACATACACACACACTCATCCAGGAATAAGAGCAAACAGAAAGATTACAGGGGATATGAATGTTTTCCACCTAGAAGTGGGTAAGAATTCGAATAAAGCCCTAGGCCTGTATTCACATGAGATAGTATGAGACTATCATCATGGTATTTAGAAGTCCTTCTAAAGTCCTGTTAAATCTACTACTTCAGAAAGGACTTCTAAGTACGATGATAAGTCTCATACTATTCAGCGTGAATTACAGTCCATGGTATGGGACCAATCTGTCCTCTCTGACTGACTTTAACATAGCAAGGAGGCAAGCTTACATATTCAGAGTGCCTGGACAGGAATGGTTGTATAATGGAGATGCCAGCCCAGTGTGC
>JAGGCT020002888.1:0-15659 GCA_017654935.2 Phymorhynchus buccinoides | reverse complement strand
TGTAAGAATTTGAATAGCCCTGGGCCTGTATTCACATTGAGATAGTATGAGACTTATCATCATGGTATATTAGAAGTCCTTCTAAAGTCCTGTTAAATCCTACTACTTTAGAAGGACTTCTAAGTTACGATGATAAGTCTCATACTATCTCAGTGTGAATACAGGTCCAGGTTATGTGTACCAATCTGTCCTCTCTGACTGACTTTCACATAGCAGAGGAGGCAGCTGCTATTTCAGAGTGCTGGACAGGAATGTGTTTATAATGGAGATGCCTTGCCCAGTGTGCATCCTCACTCTCTCAGCTAAGAGGATTTCAGGACAGTTGGTATTGGAGAGGTACCCAAGGGTAGCAAATGAATTTGTGTAATGAACGAATAGCGTGCTATTTCAGAGTGCTGGGCTGGAATTTGTTTATAATGGAGATGCCTTGCCCAGTGTGCATCCTCACTCTCTCAGCTAAGAGGATTTCAGGACAGTTGGTATTGGAGAGGTACCCAAGGGTAGCAAATGAATTTGTGTAATGAACGAATAGCGTGCTATTTCAGAGTGCAGGGCTGGAATTTGTTTATAATGGAGATGCCTTGCTCAATGTACGTCCTCACTCTACTCTCAGCTAAGAGGATTTCAGGACAGTTGGTATTGGAGGGGTTCCCTAAAGGCCAAGGAATCCTCAAGGCTGCAGTACTAAAAGTCATTGCTCAATGTACGTCCTCACTCTACTCTCAGCTAAGAGGATTTCGGGACAGTTGGTATTGCAGAGTAACCCTGTTGTTGTTTGTTGACGTATCCTGGCTAAAAGACTCCAGGGATAATCCCAACAGCCGAAGCTCTTGAACAGTATGGTACAGATGCTATTTCAGAGTGCTGGACAGGAATGTGTTTATAATGGAGATGCCATGCCCAGTATGCATCCTCACTGTACTCTCAGTTAAGAGGATTTCAGGACAGTTGGTATTGCAGAGTTACCCTGTTGTTGTTTGTTGAGGTACCCTGGCTAAAAGACTCCAGGGATCATCCCAACAGCTGAAGCATTTGAACAATATGGTACAGGTACATCAGCTAGGGATGAGAACATTACGTGTGTGACTGGTTTTGATTACCCCGCCGCACTCTGACACGAACCAGAAGGGTAGTGCACAATGGAAATAAAGTAAACCCACTCTAGCTAACACCCCAACAGCACAAACACAATGACCTGTGACACACTCCATCTTCGGGGGAGCAGATGTTCCCTGGGTTAACAAATGAATGTGTGCAATCAAAGCATAGCCTGCCATTGTTTTGGAATTAAATTAAAATGGGAAGCGAAAAAAGAAGTAACAAATGAATGTGTGTAATGAAAGAATGTGTAATGAAAGCATAGCCTGCCATTGTTTTGGAATTAAATTAAAATGGGAAGCAAAATAAGAAGTAACAAATGAATTTGTACTTGAAAAGAATAACCTGCCCTTGTTTTAATCGAGTTAAAATGGGAAGCGAAGAAAGAAGTAACAAATGAATTTGCATAATGAAAGAATAACCTGCTCTTGTTTTAATTAAGATAAAAAAAAAGGGAAGCGAAGAAAGATGCCATAATGAACATCAACTTGGTGACTTGCGGTCTTCTTCTGAATGGTAGAATAAAGATAAATTTTAAAACAGGGAAGCGAAGAAAGATGCCATAATGTTCATCAACTTGGTGACTTGCAGCCTACGTCTGAATGGTAGAATAAAGTAACAACAAGTGCAACGCCGAGCGGCTGCAAAGTCCCCTCGCAGCATCGCCGAGCTACTCCGAAATCGGAATGTGTCGGCTGTACACACAGCAGGGAGACCATTGAGAACTGAAAACAGGACGTACGCACGGACGGATGTACGACCGGAAAGAAGTGGGACATATCGGGCCTGTGACACAAAGGGCCTAGGGAACAGCGGGCTTATCCCATGTTTAGCGACTCGGGAACTTATCTGCCGCTTGGCGATGCGCGTGTTGCTTTTTATTACTACACACTTATCATTAAAAACGCATCAAAACAGCACCTAACTGAATATGTTTTTTTTATATAGCCTTGGGGTTCGGACCCGTGATTTGAGCGCTCGCGATCATGCGCACACGAGCGCACAGAAACATTTATGACAACTGTGTTATAGACCATTCATCAAGAAATATGAAAAAACCCTGCATTGAAATACATGCAAACCTTCGCGAGATATTAGTGATTATGACCTTGACCTTAATGTAAAACTAAATACATCAGTGGATAGCTTGGGGACTAACAAAGTTTCTTATTTCTGTGTGAGAATCTTATTGACATGTGAGAACCTTATTGACATGTGAGAACCTTATTAACATGTGAGAATCTTATTGACATGTGAGAATCTTATTGACATGTGAGAACCTTATTGACATGTGAGAACCTTATTGACATGTGAGAACCTTATTGACATGTGAGAATCTTATTGACATGTGAGAACCTTATTGACATGTGAGAATCTTATTGACATGTGAGAATCTTATTGACATGTGAGGACCTTATTGACATGGGCACATATACCCAGACATACACACTCATGCATAATTCACACACATAAACAGACAGCCAGACAAAGACACAGAGAGAGACTTCAACAATAGCTACAATAAAAAATAAAACTATCATCATGTTTCTTAATGTTTATTGTATAGTCTTTTTGGCTTAGTGGGGATGTCCCCTGGGCAAGGCTTCTCTTAGTGCTGTAGCCAAAGGGGCTAGTTGGTCTTTGGGGACCTTCCCCAATGCCAGCTGTATGAAGTCCTTTTGGCTTAGTGGGGATGTCCCCTGGGCAAGGCTTCTCTTAGTGCAGCAGCCAATGGGTTAGTTGGCCTTTGGGGACCTTCCCTAATGCCAGCTGTATAAAGTCCTTTGGGCTTATAAGAGTGGGGATGTCCCCTGAGCAAGGCTTCTCTTAGTGCTGCAGCCAAAGGGTTAGTTGGCCTTTGGGGACCTTCCCTAATGCCAGCTGTATAAAGTCCTTTGGGCTTATAAGAGTGGGGATGTCCCCTAGGCAAGGCTTCTCTTAGTGCTGCAGCCAATGGGGATTAGTTGGCCTTTGGGGACCTTCCCTAATGCCAGCTGTATAAAGTCCTTTTGGTCGATAGAGTGGGGATATCCCCTGGGCAAGACTTCTCTTAGTGCTGCAGCCAAAGGGGTTAGTTGGCCTTTGGGGACCTTCCCCAATGCCAGCTGTATAAAGTCCTTTTGGCTGATAGTGGGGATATTCCCTGGGCAAGGCTTCTCTTAGTGCTGCAGCTAAAGGGGTTGGTTGGCCATTGGGGACCTTCCCTAATGCCAGCTGTATAAAGTCCTTTTCGGCTTCTTTTTTTTTTCAATATAAAGATTGAATGGAACTTAGGTTTTCATGAGCAAGTTTTAAATCTTAATGTATATTATAGCAACAGAAATACGTGTGCACACTATTGGCAACAACAACAAAATGTTTCATAGAACAGGCAACACGTGATGGCTGGAATGTTTAGCCTTTTATTCTATGGCTTTGCTCAGTTGCTTAGGCTTTCGAAAATATACTTTGTTCACATTAGAGCACACACACACACACACACACACACACACACACACACACACACACACACACACATCAATCAATCAATCAATCAAAATGTATTGTCTTTAAAACAAAAAAAAATATTTGTCTGGCATGCACATAAAACACACATTAACATAGGGATAATAAGACATGCATAATATACAGTAACTACATCATCAGAATTTAAATTGCAATGCTTGGAAACACTTGGAAGTACACACACACACACACACACACACACACACACACACACACACACACACACACACACACACACGCACGCACGCACACGCACACACACACACACACACACCACATCAGCTCCTTGCTTTTGACTTACGAACTTGCCTCAAATATGGACAAAGGAAATCCAAACTGACACTGATGATTGTGCTGGATTTTTCTAAGGCTTTCGATAAGGTTCCTCATGGGCGCCTTCCCCGAAAGATCTACCATTATGGTGTCCAAGGAATTACGCACATGTGGATCAAATCCTTCCTGTCGAACCGAACCCAGCAAGTCTTAGTCGATGGGGCCAAATCAGACACAGCGGTAGTGGTTAGCGGAATCCCCCAGGGCACAGTCATTGGCCCACTTCTATTCCTTCTTTTTATCAACGATCTCCCGGACAGGCTCAAATCTCAAGCATGACTATTTGCAGATGACTGTTTACAGACAGATTAAGAGCACAGATGACTGCAAGATGATCTCAGCACCCTATCCGCGTGGGAAAAACGCTGGGGCATGGAATTCCACCACCCAAAATGCAAGGACATGACATGCTCCAAGTCCCGCAAACCTATCGCCTTCAAATACCACCTGAAGGGCCACTGCCTAGAAGAAATGTCAAGTGCTAAATACCTAGGAGTGGATATTAGTAACAACCTGAACTGGAAAACCCATGTCAACAGGGTCACCAAAAAAGCAAACAATATGGTATGGTTCCTACAAAGAAATTTGAAAACAGCAAATAGAACAACAAAAACAAACGCATACAATACCTTAGTGCGCCCACATCTGTAATACTGTTCAACAGTATGGAACCCCCACACCACAGAACTAGCAAAGAAGATCGAAGCTGTTCAGAGAAGAGCGGCCAGATACGTGAACAACTGCTACGATACCACCAGTAGCGTCACAGCCATGCTCTCCAAGCTTCAATGGGAATCACTTGAGGCAAGAACATCAAAACATCAGGCCACCATGATGTACAAAGTCGTCAACGACCTCATAGACATCAAAGCGGAACAGTTTCTCCTCCATGGCAACACCTGCACTAGGTCAAATCACTCATTCAAATACAGTCAAATCACAACAAGAACCAACACTTTCAAATACAGTTTTTCCCCCAGAACTATCCCAGTTTGGAATTCTCTTCCAGCAGCAGCTGAAGCTCCCTCCTTAGTATCTTTCAAGAGGGAGCTCAACAACTTGTCTTTCTAATCTCTGACTAGGGGGTCATAGATCAAAGTAGCGGTAAATGAAGGGCAGGAGCTGTGCCGGTCGGGGTTTGGCCCCAGGGACCGCTACGGTAGCCGGATTGGTCTTGCCTGGATACTGTGAACAAAGGTCTATTGTCCTCCACCCCTCCACACACACATACACACACGTTATTTTTGTTTTGTTTTCTCCACACACACACTTTGCCCCCAATTAGTTTTCTTATTATTTTATTTTCCGCATTGCGCAACCTCTTAAGTCACTGTAATGTCTACTGAGACAGCGTGACATGAACTTATTGAAGACTTGAAGACCACCCCGTCCCCTTCCCCACACATGTTCAAAATCTCCACCCTCAACCATGCCTCTCCCCCATCACACCCACACCCACACACCCAGAGCTAAACAAACAATTTGTATAGAAGTAATAATAGGACAAAATGCATAACACAAATGAAAATGGATAATATGACTATATCACAAACAGTACTAAATCATATAATAACAAGTGCAACGCTGAGCGGCTGCAAAGTCCCCTCGCAGCATCGCCGAGCTACTCCGAAATCGGAATGTGTCGGCTGTACACATACATAAGAACGCATCAAAACAGCACGCAAGTACATAAAAACGCATCAAAACAGCACGTAACTGAATAGTTTTTTTTAATATATAGCCTTGGGGTTCGGACCCGTGATTTGAGCGCGCTCGATCATGCGCACACGCGCGCACAGAAAAATTCATGACAACTGTGTTATAGACCATTCATCAAGAAATGTGAAAAAAACTGCATTGAAATACATGCAAAACTTTGCGAGATATTAGCGATTATGTGTTTCGGATTTGAACCCCGTAACTGCCACGACCTTGGATCGACCACCTACCCCCTCCCCCCCCCCCCCCACTTCCCTGCGTGTCCCGCCTGGGTTGGGGGGACAGGGGTCCAATAGCCACAGCTAAGTGAAGGAGTGACCCTTGTATACTGGGCAGTGTGGTAGGGTTCAATAGCCACAGCTAAGCGAAGAAGGTTCCCCCCACTGCCCGAAGCCCCCTCCCCCGGTGTGGACCTCTGTATTCCTAATTATTTTACAAACTTGCTTGTAATGGAATGTCTAGTTTTCATTTCCCCCATTTCCCTGTGTGTCCCGTCTGGGTTGGGGGGACAGGGGTCTGATAGCCACAGCTAAGCGAAGGAATGACCCCTGTATACTGGGCAGTGTGGTAGGGTTCAATAGCCACAGCTAAGCGAAGAAGGTTCCCCCCACTGCCCGAAGCCCCCTCCCCCGGCGTGGACCCCAGCATTCCCAATTAATTTACAAGCTTGATTGTAATCACTAATGATCAATTTGATTCCTATCCATATCTACCGCCCAATACCCACCCACCCCCTCCTTCCCATAACCCCCTCCCCACCCCTCCCTTCCAAACACTCCAATGTATACCATTGCTTATTTTGCATTCCTCTAGTCCCAGTGTGTGGTTGTGTGTGAGAGTGAGAGAGAGAGTGTGTGTATGTGTTTGTGTGTGTGCATGTGAGAGGGGTTTGTTGCACTTGTCTTTGACCACTTGCGCAGGGTTTTTTTTTTCTCCCAGAGAGTTTTTTCCCCCTTAATCCTTTATTCCTTTAAATTTGTTTACATTTTTCATGTCTTAGACAAGTGTGTCTGACTAGGGGGGGGGGGGGGGGGGGGTCGGAGAACTTCCGTTTTCCCCCCTCACCCCTCGGTGCCAGGGTGGGGCAACCCACTTTGGGGTCAGACATGGGTTTGATGCGCTAGGCGGCGAACCCCCCCCCCCCCCCTCTATTTCTATTTCCATCCCCCCCCCCCCCCTCTCTCTCTGTCCTTTTCATTTTTCAATTGAAATGTAATGTCAACTTTTGCTACATGTGTTCACTTTAGCACGAGATTTGTTCTCTTCACCAAACCTCCCCCTCCCCACCCCTTAAACACAACTGACCCTTGTTTCCAACTTCTACCATCTGTGATTGCGTACTCACTGTCCCCAACCTCTCTCACTTCAATTCCCCCCCCCCCCCCCCCCCCCCCCCCCCCCCCCCCCCCTTGATTTGTGTTCACAGCCTTGCTCTTTGGTTTCAACTTTGTTGTATCATTTACACGTTGGACTGTAGAGGGGAAGTATTGTTTTTATTTTGATCTTGATGTGTGTGGGTTTTTTTTGCTCCTTCTGTTGCCTACTAGTTTTGCTCCTTTTGCTATATTTGATGTTTGCTGTTTAATTGCTTGTCTGTGTTGATAAAGGCGCATTCGCCGAAATATCCAGTAGTTTTGTTTTGTCTCTTGTGAATAAAATAACGTCACTTTGCACTTGTCGTGTAGTTGTTTGTTTGCTGTATGTTCCAGTGACGTTGCAGTCTGTTTCATTTTTTCGACCTTGACCTTAATGTAAAATTAAATACATCAGTGGATAGCTTGCATCTTGGCAAACTAGTATACCAAATTTGATGATGATAGACTGAATAGTTTTTGAGAAAAACGGACGAATAGCCGGACGGACGAGGCACGGCGCCGCCGGACGGACCAAACCAAAAACAATAGTTCCCCGAACCTTCGGCTCGGGGACAAATAAAATAATGTATGTTAAAATTCAACACAACAACAAAGTCACCCTCTCTGACCCCCTCCCCTTCCCCTTCTCTCTCTCTCTCTCCCTCCCCCGCCTCTCTCTTTCTCTCTGTCTCTCTCTCTCTCTCTCTCTCTCTCACACACACACACACACACACACACACACACACACACACACACAGGCAATCAAGCAAACACAGACAGACAGAGAGACCCACAGGCCTTCGTTTCCATTGTCCCTTTGTCATAAAATTGGGGTCCAAAACTCTCAAGTCAAGAGGTTAGGGGCTCCTTACAACAAAATGGCCTTTGTCGTGACCTCTTGCTGAGGTTGTCCATTATCTGGGTCCCCTGTTTTATAACGGGGTGCTTTGCAACGAGAACGAATGCCTGTGTGTGTGTGTGTGTTTGTGTGTGTGTGTGTGTGTGTGTGTGTGTGTGTGTGTGTGTGTGTGCGTGTGTGTGCGTGCGTGCGTGCGTGCACGTGTGTGTACACGTGCGTGTGCGTGTGTGTGTGTGTGTGCATGTGCACGCGAGTGTGTATGTCTGTGTGTGTGTGAACAGAAATATGCTACTTTCTAACGCGTAATCACCTGAGGTCAATAATCGTACTTAAAAAAATGATATATTATTAATATATCTCTCGTTTTACAAGAAAGCATAGTGTTTTTTAATTGTGCGTATAGTGTGTTTCTCTTTGTATATGGGTTCAGATTTTAAAGCATGGTCCTGAAAAGAAGCACACAAAAAAGCAACAGAGTTCAACTTATGTTGTCAATCAATATGCCTAGGGGAAGACGGGGTAAAAAGCGCATGGGCGGGTAAGTAGCCCACCCCAATTAGTCTAATGAAATGAAGCAAATTTCAGTCTCATTTTGCCCATGAGACGAGCGTTAATGTCTAGCATTCGTCTCATGGGCAAATTTGACTGAAACTTTCTTTATTTCATGAGATAATTGGGGTGGGCTTCTTACCCGCCCATGCACTTTTTACCCCGTCTTCCCCTACTGCCATTTCGTTTTCCTTTCCATTCTATAATAAACTTTTATTTCATGGAATCTTTTCACTCTTTTATCACTAGTCCCCAGATACACTGTTCACTTTGCGGTGATGATGAATACGTAGACATTTACAACTCCTGGAAGTATTTTTATGTGGCTTGCCATTTGCTTACTCGCTCACGGTTGGTTTTAGGACTAGTGAATGATTGCCCCCCAGCTTGATCGTTGGGTTCTATCAACTGGCTTAAAACTTGAACAGGCCAGCCTAGGATCACCAGAACAACACACCCCACCCTCACCCCTATCCAGGTGTCCCAATTAAACCCCATCACCTGAGGCTGGACTGCTGTTGCCGAGCTAGAGACGTATCGCGAGAGCAATCATATGGCAAGCCATATGAGTGTACACCCAATATTTGTGTAGAACTACAACGCCCTGCAGTTCTGCTGGCGACAAGCATCAGTTGACAGAGCTTAAAGATTCGTTTTGGGAGTTTATTATACAATGAAAAGAAAAAAGAAAGATTGAATGAAATAACACTTTCTTCGTCAGTATCTCAAAATTGAACAAGAACTTAGGTTTTCACGAGCATAACATTATTTTTAGTCAAAGAGAAACAGAGACATAGTAAAGAAATATGTTTTACACTTGAACCTCGATCCCTTATAACTGATAAAATATAATGTAGCCTATCCCTTTTTTTTATATCAAGCACTCGCACACACACACACACACACACACACACACACACACACATGTACACACACACACACACACACACACACACACACACGCACACACACACACACACACACACACAAACATTCACATATACAAAAGATATACAGGATATGCGTGCGAGAGAGAGAGAGAGAACAGAAACTATAAACAAATGCTGCTTTTTAAAGCCAAATCACCTGAGCTAAAAATCACTGATAACGTAAAAATAAAAGTGATAGGGGCCTACATTTTCATTAGCTCTCATTTAATTGTCAATGAAAGTATTCTGTTTGTTAGGTTAGGTTAGGTTAGGTTACTAGGGACTAAAAACATAGCCGTTAGGCTTTCAAGCGTCCCATCCTTAATCATATGATTTTTAACGTACAAGGTTTTATCGTGCACTCAGGTTTTAGATAATCATTCATCATATTCATATGTCAAATTTGTTATAATATTCCCAGTCATCTAATAGATTTTTTAAAGTGTTAGTATTAGGTGCTTGTTTAATATTAGTTGGTAACTTGTTCCACAAAGGTGCAGTTCTGTTAGTAAAACAGTATTTTCTAATGTTAGTCTTACTATATTCAATAAATATTTTGTCAACACTCTTTCTAGTTTTGTCAACATTTGATAATTTTTAAAAAATCTTGTATATTTAGGTCATCAATATTGTTAAATATTTTGAAGCATTGAATTAAATCACCCCTGACTCTTCTAGCCTTTAAAAAGAAGGTAATTTAAGGAGCTCTAGTCTTTCCCTGTAGGAATAATTATGGAATCCTCTTATCAATTTTGTAGCCCTTCTTTGCACTCTCTCTATCATTGTTAATTGTGCATACATTATGTTTCTTTGCTTCTTTTTGTGTATGGGAAGATGCACTATTTTAACTTTTCCTTTTCCTTTCTATTCTATGATTTTCTATGATAGCCCCCAGATTCAGTGCACTCTGCAGTAGTGATGATGTCAGATGATGATGACGTGGATATTTACAACTGCTGGAAGTATGTTCATGTGGCTTGCCATTTGCTAACTTGTCAGTTGGTGATGACTCGAATTCAACATACAGCCACCGACAGGGAGAACCTTTTCGCTTCCAACATGTGCTAAGATGACATAAGATTCTACCGTAATGGGTCCTATACGCCTGCGGCCAGGAGTTTCTTCTTTAATTTCTTGGTGTGGCCAGTGCGGCCAAGAAGCCTTCTTGGATTGGCCAAAACCCTCGCGCGCAGATATTTTAGCCAATCAGAATCCTGCTTCTCTGCTGACCGCATCACGTGACTGGCTTCAGCGCGGTCATTTCGTTTCTTGCGCTCGGTGTCGAAGGTCGTGCTGTTGTTCGTTGCTGCGTTGCCTGTTTGCCGGTGTCTTCTTCGTTTTTGGCCTTTTGTGGTATGTACACAGTTCTTTGATATAAGTAGTTATTGTAATTATGATTTGTTTGTTATTAGGGACCACTGCCTAAATGCATATGAAATCGGTTGTAAATAATGTGTCACAAAATTGGTAGTCTAGAACTAGAAGTAGAAGCTAAGAACTAAGAAGCCAGAATGAGAAGAGAAGGGGTATCTAGAAGTTGTAGTAAAACTAAAAGCTTTGCTGGCAGCCAGCTTTCTTATCCTATCTGTCTTGACGATTAGTTTAGTTAAACTTAAAGAAAAGCTATTACATGGGTGCTGCTCTTTCAAGTGATGTAGTAAAAACTAAAAGCTTTGATTTGTCATGGGATAATATTTTTTGAATCAGCCACAGCTTTTATCTTATCCTATCTGTCTTGACGATTAGTTTTTGTAGTTTGAAACTTAAAGAAAAGCTATTACATGGGTGCTGCTCTTTCATTTTTATACTGATCACGGCTTTAAGTATTTTTTATTATTTTTTATTTTACCAGAAACTGAACTTAAGTTTTTTTGTAATTCATCAACAAAATGACCACAAGCAATTTGCAAATTATTTGGGTCTTGTTTTGAAGCAGTTAATGCAAAGTCATTAAATTCGTTCAAAAATATAGACAAGTTTTTCTAAAACAAAATGTATTCAGGTCAGGTAGTTAGGACATTATACCTCGCGGCCTCTTCACTGTCCTGTCATTTTTGTTTGAACTTTTGCACAGCTGAGAGGTTTTTGTATTTTGTTTTCGGCAAGTCTGCCTTTTAGTCATGCTCGTATTCTAGTTTTGATATGTTGGTGTATCCACCAAGGAGGTTTTTGAATTGTGTTAGATTCTGTGCTCGTTTAATATGTGCAGGAAGAGTATTCCAAAACTTTGTTACTCTGTTAGAAAAGATTTTTTTTTATTAATATTAGTTCGGCTATACAGTATTTTTGAAATCACTGTTACGGAGTTATTACTGAGTTAATATACAGATTTAAAGGAATAAAACACAGATGCCTTAGTACTAGTAGTCCCATATGTGCCTTCCCAGGTCGAGAGGACGTAAAACTCTAAATTGCGTTCGTTTCATGCCTTAGTAGTCATCAGTGAATGAAGCCAAACCAAACAAAAATCAAAAACATATTTAGATGGCAAAAGGCTAAACAAAATAGCCTATAGTGCCATTTATGCTATGCTATGCTATGCTATGCTAAGAGAGTTTACAAAGGCAATGTAATAACCATTCACTGTAATGACCTGACCTGATCTGTAATAATTTTACAAGGCTTATCAGTCTTGGTCATTGTCGAAATCACCACTGTCACTTGTGTCAGTCTGTGCCGTTATAATATATATTGACAAACTTAGGGAGAGCACATATTAAAAACAAAACCAAAGATTTATCTTTTAATACACATATTCAGAATTGTACTAATATTAAAAGCCTGCCAAATGATTGGATTGATCAAAATGACAATTTTAAATATTGACCGTGATATTTTTGATTAAATTATATATAAATCATTAGTACTACTTGAATATGGTATTTACCTCCGGTCTCTTTGGATAAAAATCCCGACCTCTTGGAAGAGAATAATATAATAATGCAATGTCAAGCTACAAAGTCATAATAACTGATAGTTGTCTACTCCAACACGTATCAGTTTAAGCGATATAGCTACTACAAAGAAAATGAAATTATGTCTTGTTTGACTGCTGTTAGTGTCAAACTGACAGGCAAAAAGAAGTCGTGTGAGTGAACGAAAAGCGTCCTTCACCATTATGGTGGGCGGTCACACTCACAGAAATAAATATGGCAGAAGTCTTAGTTCAAGAAATTTGAAGTGGTTTACGTTTAGGCAGTGGTCTCTAGTAGTAGTAGTAGACTAGGTAGTAGTAATAGTAAGGGCTTGATTGTATTATTTTTTTTAAAGAATTAGCATCTAATGTTCAGAATTTTTTGTTGGTTCCATTTGTTTGCTGTGGTAATTTTTCAGTCAACTAGACTTTTACTCTGAGCTCTGATCCCCATACTCTCTTGTAATCTTTATTAAAACTGATAGTGCCGTATGAATATGCAAAATTGATATAACTTGTCAGCAAGCATGTGAAGTTCCATGTTATAGAAAATTAGAAGCAACATTTTCTGTTGCATTCAGATTCTCATTAATGATGCCGACAGTGGAGTGCAAATTTTACGTTGGAAAAAAAAGCAATGGTCCTGTGGGTTTTATTTTGTTGTTTGTAATTTTATTCATTTGTGCAAAGCATCTTTAAGCTTGAGACATTCTTTTTAACATTATTTCTTTCCAAATTTTCCACCGCTGAGAACGTTTTAACCGTGCCAGTACATTGTACTTGTAGTACATCCATGTTTGTCGTGAGAAAATGATGAGTGTCGAGCTCGTAATCGTATTGTTCAACACAGAGGACATTTCAGGCAGTCGTAGCTTTTGATAACAATTTTTCGTTCTTCTTCGATCGCTCAGTTTCCTGTCAATTATGATAGCAGATCATGCGTCATGCTGCCTAAGAAATAGGCCCAGCAAGTCCGACTTCGGCTGGAGGAAATCTTTTTGAAAGTTTTTCTTGAAAAAAAAAACGGCAGAACGATCGTAGATGACAGTAAGCAAAGGGAAAAGGCGAAGTCATAGAGAGTGGCATGACTTAGAGGAAGTTACAAGCTCAGTACTTCCAGAAGGTGGGGGAACTATGCAAAGGACCCCCCCCCCACACACCCTTTCTCCCGTTAACCCTATGGGGGAAATTATCGTTTAAGATTGTCGTCACTCTTTCGAACAGTTCCGTGTCATATGCAGATGCATCATGCTGCTGTTATGTGCATAACTAAGAAACAGGCTTAGCATGCTCATCTTCAGCTGGAGAAAATGTTTGCAAGAGTTTCTAAAACAACAGGAGGAGAGTGGACCAGTAAGGCTGAAAGATTTTCGATGACAGTGAGCAAAGGGAAAAGGCAGAGTCAAAGAGTGACAGTGTGACAGATTAGCCCCCCCCCCCCCCCAAAAGGTGTTGCCCCCAAAATGGGTTAGGTAGGCCCTAAATTTTCTTTAATTTGTTGTTGAGATCGCTGTGTGGTGTTGAAAAGTCCAGTTCGAAAGCACCCTCGTATTTTCAGAAATATGAGCGCATGGCTCCATCAGAGCTGATTCTAGGATTTTGAAAAAAGTGGGGGCGACCCCCCCCCCCCCCCTCTCCAAGAATGAAAAAAAGGGGGGCAGGTCCAATGGATACGAGGGGAAGGGGGGGGGGGGGAGGCGGCCGATTCAATCTTCGCTAGGCCTAGCCATGGCCACTTCTTCAGCCACACTTCTTGGAACCGGTGTTCCCTCGCACTAGTGCCGTTATCTTCGGTCTGCTTCTCCGAGACTGTTGATGCAGTAGCTGTTTCTGCAACATCTTCTGCACACTCGTTTGGCAGAGGATTTCTTTTTTTTTTTTACTTTTCCGCCACAAAAATCGATGAGTGTCGTTATTCGCTTCTTTTTTAAGAAAATTCAACATGGTGGGTAGGACTCTCTCGCAACTTCTTGTCGGTAAAAAGAGATGAACGCGATTGGTTGATTTACACTACCATTGTAAAGGAACAAATGAAATCTCGAGAAATCATACATTCCTGCTCGATGTTTCGATTTGTGTAGACGACAGATTTAGCAGACGACGAAGGAATTCCCGCAGCGATCTGTTAAAAATGCGGGCAGTTCTGCAAATATGCGGGCGTCGGCCCGCGTTTAGACCCGATTTTTGCGGGAAGGAACAGATTTGGGGGGGGGGGGGGGGGGGGGGGGGGGGGGGGGGGGGGGGGGTGCACCAATCCCGCGCCCTAGAATCAGCTCTGCTCCATTGAAATGGCAAACGACGCCATTTTGCAACAACACGTGGACTTGCGTCTCTCTTTCTTTTATTTTTTTTACGAGGCCAAAAAAAGTCAGGGTTGGACCCAAAAAAATAGGGTAGGTCGGGATACGGTAACCACACCTTTTTTTTTTTTTGCCTTAGAAGAATTTACAACCTTAGAACTTTCAGAAGGTGCGGAACTATTTGTATGAATTGAAAGACTAAGCAATATCCTCATAAGGGGAAGGGGAGGGGGGGGGGGGGGGGGGGGGGGGGCATTCAACGAGGTGGGATTTTTTGGTTTAACTCAGGCCAATCAACTGTTAATTATTTCTATTTAGCAAGGTGGTCATGTGTAAATTGTAATTGAATGAGGATGGACCTGTTGCTGTGCTGATTGAAAGGCAAAGGAGACATCCTTACAAACTTACAGATGAAATGAGCTCTGTACGAACTAGACGCAGCACAATGTTCACTGAGCCACAGTTCATACCATTTTTGCTGTCAGCAAAATGGGCATCTAGGACAAGTAGTACATGTACTAGCATAGTTTAATCATTGTCCAAGGGAAACAACTGTGAAGTTCTTCAGAACTCATCTTTAGTACAGTCATTCCCCCTGCTGTGGAATTGGTTTATGCTGTTTCAGTGTCCCTTGCATTCCTTGTGTACACCCCTTATCAGTCAAGTACACCTCCTGTATCAGTCAAATGATGTAGAGGCCTCAGGTTCTGTCTGATGCAGTCATGCTTAATGTAGAGGATGTAGAGGCCTTAGGCTCAGGTTCTGTCTGATGCAGTCATGCTTAATGTAGAGGATGTAGAGGCCTTAGGCTCAGGTTCTGTCTGATGCAGTCATTTAATGGAGACGATCTGTGATGCAGAACAGACCATTGCACCATTTTGCTTCATATGGCTGAAAGGCTCTACCCATCTGTGGGTTGTGTTGACCTTGCTCTGTTTTTGACAGATCAGGAGACTGCTTCATCCTACAAATGGACAGTGTTGTATGGCTGTCTTCAGTCATCATGTGCCATGAGATCAACATGGTGAACGACCGTCTTCATTCACCACGTTCCATCATCCATGAGATCAACATGGTGAACGACTGTCTTCATTCACC
>JAGGCT020002887.1:7500-35174 GCA_017654935.2 Phymorhynchus buccinoides | reverse complement strand
AACTCTCATCTCTAAGCTCCAAATGTGCCCGTCTCAATTTACTCGCTCCCCTAGGTACGATCATATCACTCTGGTTCTTCGTTCCCTACATACTGGCTCCAGTTCAATCACGTTAGTCTTCTATCTCGTCTCCTTTCCCTTCCCTCCACCGTCCTCAAATCTGCTGGCCAACGTTCTGTTCCTGTCAAGCACCATCTCTTTGGAATATCTGCCTTCGCCTCTCCGACCACCAACTCAGTCTCTCATTCAAACCTTCTCTTAAAAAACCCATCTTTTCCGCTGCACCCTCAATATTTGATCAGTTGTCTATCGTTGTGTGCACGTGAGGGACGATAGAATAGAGGTTGTGCAGTGTGTTTTGTGGCTGTGTGTGTGTGTGTCAAGTCAAGGAAAGTCAAGTCAAAATGATATTTATAGACGATAAAAGAGTAGCTTGATAAAGCATTTGTACGTCCTCTGTGTGTGTGTGTGTGTGTGTGTGTTGTGTGTGTGTGTGTGTGTGTGTGTGTGTCGTGTGTTGTGTGTGTGGTGTGTGTGTGTGTGTGTGTGTTTGTGTGGTGTGAGTGTGTGTGTGTGTGTTGTGTGTTGTGTGTGTGTGTGTGTTGTGTATGTGTGTGAGCATGCATATGAGCATACATGTGTGCTTGTGTGTGTCTTGGTTTTGTGTATTGTGTGTCTGTATGTGTGTGTGTGTACGTGTGTGCATGCATGTGTGTGTATGTCTAAGGAGTGTATTTGTATGTGTATCCTCAAACGTTTGTTTATGTGTGTTGGTGTATGTTGTCAGTCTGTGCAACTCAGTTGCTATTAGGCTTACTGAATGTAAGATGAATAATGAGTCGGTGTCGATAAATGTTAGAGTGCGCGTGGTACCTGTGTTGGTGTGTTTGTGTGTGTGTGTTTGTGGTGCGCGTGCGTGCGTGTGTGTGTTGTGTGTGTTTGTGTGTTTTTTTTTTTTGTGTGTTGTTGTGTTTGTGTGTGTGTGTGTTGTGGTGTGTGAGTAGAGAGACGAGAGAGAGAGAGAGAGAGAGAGGCCGTGAGAGAGAGAGAGAGAGAGAGAGAGTTGCATTGTTGCATTGTATATGCGTTGTTGCTGGTTTGTGTTATTCTTCATGCTATTTTTGTTGATGAATAATTGATTGTAAAGCGCTTTTGTCTCAATTTTTTGAGTGGGGGAGGATTTTTGGGAAAGCGCTATATAATGTACTACTATTTATTTATTTATTATTATATTATTATTATTATATTATTATTATTATTGTTATTATCATTACGGAACCCTCATAGCATATTTCATCGTTTTCGTCCAGCATACTAAGTTTTTACAATATTTTATGGTCATTTACTTCTACTAAACCACGTGTTTAAAGACAACCCAACCGTGACACTTTTTCCTCATTGGAGGCCGGCTTTGCTTTTTATATACCGCCATTCTTCAAAAATGTATCATTCTACTTGCAGAAATCAAAGTAACAACATCAAAAATGTCTGGCAGAGGTAAAGGAGGAAAAGGTCTGGGAAAGGGGGGCGCTAAGCGTCACCGAAAGGTGCTTCGTGACAATATCCAGGGTATCACCAAGCCCGCTATCCGTCGTCTGGCACGTCGTGGTGGAGTCAAGCGCATCTCGGGGCTCATCTACGAGGAGACCCGTGGCGTACTCAAGGTGTTCTTGGAGAACGTGATCCGTGATGCTGTCACCTACACCGAGCACGCCAAAAGGAAGACCGTGACCGCCATGGACGTGGTGTACGCCCTCAAACGCCAGGGCCGCACCCTCTACGGCTTTGGTGGTTAGGCCCCGAACCTCGCCTCGATCTTAAGAGATCAAAACAACTCGAAAAGCCCTTTTCAGGGCTACACATTTTCCCAAGTGGGTCACACATGTCTGTTGCAATAGTTGATTTACATGTTAGTCTTAGTGTCAACCATGGAGCTGCTACCAGAGTGATTGTAGCGTCCATTCGTTTTGATCATAAGAGAGAGAGTGGTAAAACGCCCATTATACCAGGGTAAGAAGCCCATGCCATTTATCTCATGAAATGAAACAAATTTCAGTTACATTTACATGACTTTAAAATACCTCATTGAAATTTCATGATGTGGTCAACAAGATGAGTTTTTGAATATTTATTGACCTTTTTTTTTCGTTTATCATTTTCTGTACTTGGAAAAAGTGAAATAATCTTTATATTTCTACAAAGCTTATTCTATGTGCTTTTGAACGATACTTTTCTTTTTCAGCAACACTTTGATTGTCAGCTTTGAATAGAAGTCAAAATGTTTAGTTCGCACACTGCTTCATGCACTCACAACCGATTTCATCTTTTATTGTCAAATGTTTAAATACACAAATTGTTTCTTTATCCTCGAATGATTCCTTAGCACAGAGGTAGAATGCGTGTTTCGTAGGGTCCGTCTAGTTATGTCTCAGCTACGAGTTCGATACTGGGCAAGGTCAATTTTTTTTATTTCTTAGTTTTGTTAGTGTGCATTCCTTTTTCAGTTCGCGCACGTATGCGCATTTGTTTTTTGTATGTAATCGAGATAACTGTAGATTGCAAATCCGATGCTGTTTTGTATTCTAAAAATCTTGAACTGAAGCAGACTATAACTTAGTCTACATTGGCAAGATCTAATATGCTTAATGGTCTCTGTCTGTCTGTCTGTCTGGCTTGACACTGATTTGTTTTTTTCTGTTTTCTGTACCCCTACCTCTCACTCTATGTCCCTGTCTGTCAACCTGTCTGTCTCTATGTTCCTGCCTGTCTGTCTCTATGTCCCTCTCTGTCTCTGTCTGTCCCTATCTGTCACTTTCAGTCTGTCTCTGGTTTTGACACTGAATTGATTTATCTGTTCCCTGTCTCCCAACCCCTGACACTATGCCCCTCTCTGTCTGTTTGTCTGTATGTTTGACGGTCTGTCTGTCTCTCCCTCTCTCTGTGATCTCATAAAATGTGTGTATCAACGCATGCAAGACCACTAATTTGGTTCTGGAATGTCTGCCTGTCTGTCTGCCTGCTTCCTGTCTGTCTCCCTCTTCAGCCGGTATCTCCGGTGTGTGTGTGTGTGTGTGTGTGTGTGTGTGTGTGTGTGTGTGTGTGTGTGTGTGTGTGTGTGTGTGTGTGTGTGTGTGTGTGTGTGTGTGTGTGTGTGTGTGTGTGTGTGACTGTATCTGTATGTGTGTGTGTGTGTGTGTGTGTGTGTGTGTGTGTGTGTGTGTGTGTGTGTGTGTGTGTGTGTGTGTGTGTGTGTGTGTGTGTGTGTGTGTGTGCGTGTGTGCGCGTTGAGAGAGACACTGAGAAACAGACAGAGTCGTCTAATGGGTGCCTCAGGAGCTTTGCCTCAGGAACTAACCGCTTCCTCCAATCATTCCTGCCTTCCGCTGTCCGCTGCCACAACGCTGGTGTCAACCGATGACGGCCTGCATGTGCACAGTGAAATCGCCCACTCCATATCATCTATATGGAGTGGGGTGATATAGAACAAACACCGAACTAAGCGTTTCTGATTTCTGTCTCACTACCGCTCACTCTATGTCTCTCTCTTTCTGTCTGTCTCTATGTCCCTCTCGGTCTGTCTGTCTCTATGTCCTTCTCTGTCTGTCTGACTTGAAACTGATTTGGTTTTTCTGTTTTCTGTCTCACTCTATGCCCCTATGGATATGTCTCTATGTCCCTCTCTGTCTGTCTTTACGTCCTCTCTGTCTCTGTCTGTCTATCTGTCTGTCTCTATGTGTCCCTATCTGTCACTGTCAGTCTGTCTTTGGTTTGACACTGAATTGATTTCTCTGTTCCCTGTCTCCCAACCTCTGACTCTATGTCCCTCTCTGTCTCTGTCTATCTGTCTGTCTCTATATGTCCCTATCTGTCACTGTCAGTCTGTCTTTGGTTCTGACACTGAATTGATTTCTCTGTTCCCTGTCTCCCAGCCTCTGACTATGCCCCTCTCTGTCTTTGTCTGTATGTGTGACGGTCTGTCTGTCTCTTCCTGCTTGCCTGTCTGTCTCCCTCTTCGAGTGTGTGTGTGTGTGTGTGTGTGTGTGTGTGTGTGTGTGTGTGTGTGTGTGTGTGCGTGCGTGCGTGTGCGTGTGTGTGCGTGTGTGTGTGTGCACGAGTTGAGAGAGAGACACTGAGAAACACACACACACACACACACACACACACACACACACACACACACACACACACACACACACACACACACACACACAGAGAGAGAGAGAATGCGTTTCTCGACCACGCTCCCTTTAATAGGACTTTAGAAGGACTTCTAAGATTTCATAATGATATTAATAAGTCTCACACTATATCGATGCGAATATAGGCCATGATCTTTTATTTAGGAAAAATAATTTTGCAGACATATGATACAGAGAGAGTAACACGGGTGAAATACCACCCCAAATACTGATCAGGCCCAACGTTGCTTAACTTCAGTGATCGGATGGGAACCAGTGTTTTCAACGTGTTATGGCCGTTGGCGAACAGAAACCAAACGCAAACGGAACCTGAATGATTGAGCCAAAAGGTGAATATACTTTCTTTCTTTTTTTTACAGGTGAACTGTGTGCACAATCCGTGTCGCAAAATGGTATAACTGAAAGACAGCGCTTCTGAGACTCATCGTTGATTGGTTGGAAAGCCCGCCAAGGTAAGCGTGTATAAAGGTTGGAAACGCACCAGTCTGAGCTTCATTCGTCTCTTTCTCGCCGTATTCACAGCAGAAGAAGACAGCGTTCAGTCTACAACTCTACAACTCTACAAATCTCCTTATCATGGCTCGTACCAAGCAAACCGCTCGCAAGTCTACTGGAGGGAAAGCTCCCCGCAAACAGCTGGCTACCAAGGCGGCCAGGAAGAGCGCGCCTGCCACAGGCGGAGTGAAGAAGCCCCACCGCTACAGGCCCGGCACCGTGGCCCTGCGTGAGATCCGTCGCTACCAGAAGAGCACCGAGCTGTTGATCCGCAAGCTACCCTTCCAGCGCCTGGTCCGCGAGATCGCCCAGGACTTCAAAACGGACCTGCGTTTCCAGAGCTCAGCCGTCATGGCCCTGCAGGAAGCCAGCGAGGCCTACCTGGTGGGTCTGTTCGAAGACACCAACCTTTGTGCCATCCACGCCAAGCGTGTGACCATCATGCCCAAGGACATCCAGCTGGCACGCCGTATCCGTGGCGAGCGCGCTTAAGCTCTAGCTTTGAGCCTAGCTCCTTAGACAACCCCTACTTTAGGTCCTTTTCAGGACCACCCAGATTCCCGAGTGGGTCACGACTCGTTGCATGGGTTACTGTTACTAACATCGCAAGTACAATGTGAATATTAGCAAACCTGCAACAAGTGCATAATACTATAATTCAAGATTGATTTTTGCATTGTTTGAAGCAAAACTAAGTTTTCTGGCAATGCGAGTGATTCAAACGAAATGCGACTCATTCAAAGTGGCACCCTGACGGGTGAGATTTTGCAAGAAACACATCAAGATCACCAGGAAAACACCATTTACAGAGATTGCAACACTCACTTTGCTCTGGTTTTGTAGAAGTGAAATCGGTGGTTCTTCCTTGGCGGACCTACCAGAAGTTGGATTGTTTCAGTGAAAGACAACACACGTGCTTGCTCTTTTCTAATGTCTGCCTGAGTTTATGCCAAATCGTTTGCACAAAATGTCCACAATACAAAGCCTTTTCATTTTTGTAAATATGTTTTTATATACAGTTTACCAAAGACAGTTTCATTCACAACTAAGAAAATAGCTCCATGGTTCTTGTTTTTACTGCACTGCCAAATTGAAAAAAGCTTCAACCACTTTTATTAGTGGCCTCCACCCACCCCATCCAAAATGGTTTCTAACTCCGCCAGGGAGGAATCGCCGTTTTTAGGGTTTGATTTCTAGGAAACCAGAGCAAAATGAGTGTTCCAATCCTTGAAAAGACTGTCTTTCTGGTGACCTCGACGTGTTTCTTGCAAAAACTCATCCGTCAGGGTCCGCCTTTAATGCAGGGTACGGTTTCATTTTTCACGTTGCTTGAAGTAAAACCAATTTTGTTCTCTAACTTTGTGACTACGTGAGGTGGCTGGCTACTTTGTAATTTGATTCTTGAACAAACAATTGCTGTAACAAAACCATACAACAAAATAATTAGGCCTATTCGTTTTTGTTTTTGTTTTAAATGGATCTCAGTTTTTGTGTGCAAATTGGGTTTTTTCCCGTAAAACCATCTAAAGGATTTACTTTGATTTGCGTAATTCGTGTAGTCAAATGAACGCGCATGCGCGCGTGCGCGCGCACGCACGCACGCACACGCACACGCACACGCACACGCACGCACACGCACACACGCACACGCACACACACACACACACACACACTTACACGCCCACAAGCCAAGTGAGAGATGAGAATGAGGCAACTAGGATAGTAAAACTGCTGGGATAAAACTCATAAAAGACCCAGAGAGTACTGATTATACAGATGGACACGAAGGCACATAAACTTGACAAACGTGCAGCTTCCTTCGCAAAAGAAAAGGATGACACAATGCAGCACAGACTGACCGACAGCACAACTGGTCAGTCCGTTATCAAGCACTGGCTAATAATAACACTATGTGGTCAGCCCACATCAAACAGAATAATGATGCCGTCACAATGGTCAGTCCGTTATCAAGCACTGGCTGAGGATCCATCGGTTGATTGGGCGGGTCAAGGGTTAGGGGAAGACGGAGGTGGGGAGAGGAGTGTGTAGAGATGGGTGTGGAACAGATTTAACTCAAAGTAGAAATTCCATTTTGAAACTGCTCTTATGCCATACTAAATCACATCAGAACAGATAAATCCATAGTATTACGAAAAGGTCTTGGATTTTATTCTAGATTTTTTTTATAGAAAAACAGATTTGGACATGTGGATGCCAAGCATGATGGTTATGTCACATAAATTGCAGTTGTCATTGCTTACGTAGAGTTGTCAGGAATACGATTTATTTAAACAAGCATAATGCGTGTGCAGTTTGGTAATCATAACTATGACTTAACGGTCAATATAATGCAATGAGAATCGGTGACCCCACTTGGGAAAATGGGTGGCCCTGAAAAGGGCCTAGATTTGAAAGCAAGCAAGCAAGCCTGGTTTTTTTTCAGCTCAGGCTTTACTTGCTGCTGGTGTACTTGGTGACCGCCTTGGTCCCCTCGCTCACGGCGTGCTTGGCCAGCTCGCCAGGCAGCAGCAGGCGCACAGCCGTCTGGATCTCGCGGCTGGTGATGGTGGAGCGCTTGTTGTAATGGGCCAGTCTCGAGGCTTCGGCGGCGATCCTTTCGAAGATGTCGTTCACGAGATGTCGTTCACGAAGCTGTTCATGATGGACATGGCCTTGCTGCTGATACCAGTGTCAGGGTGCACCTGCTTTAGCACCTTGTAGATGTAGATGGCATAGCTTTCCTTCCTCTTCCTCTTGCGCTTCTTTTCGCCTGTGCGAACGGCCTTGGCTTTTCCGGCCTTTTTGGCGCCCTTTGAACTCACTTTGGGTGGCATGGTCTCACGGTTGAACGCTTTCAATACAGATAAACTAGAGCTACTCTGTCGATTGACGTTGTGTGAAGTTGGACTCAGAAAAACGGAACTTTTGGTTTGTGTTGCTGGCCTTGCTTCCTGGTGGTAGAAATAGAGCAAGATGATTGGCTGACTAACAGTCAACAGTTTAACATTAGAGTTTGCATAAAAAGGCTGAGACAGTGTGCAGTCAGGCATAAATGCTCGCTTCGCATCAAGGTGTTCGTCTTAGAAAATTGTTCTCCTCACAACCACTACTCTCTCTCGTCATGTCTGGACGTGGAAAAGGTGGCAAAGTCAAGGGCAAGAGCAAGTCCCGCTCATCCCGCGCTGGACTCCAGTTCCCCGTGGGTCGAATCCACAGACTTCTCCGTAAAGGCAACTATGCTGAACGTGTAGGTGCGGGCGCTCCTGTTTACCTGGCGGCTGTTCTGGAGTACCTGGCCGCTGAGGTGCTGGAGTTGGCAGGCAACGCTGCCCGGGACAACAAGAAGACCAGAATCATCCCTCGCCACCTGCAGCTGGCCATCCGTAATGACGAGGAGCTCAACAAGCTGCTGTCCGGGGTCACCATCGCCCAGGGAGGCGTGCTGCCCAACATCCAGGCCGTGCTGCTGCCCAAGAAATCGCAGGCCAAGACTTCCAGCGGAAAGGCTTGAGAAGCCTCCTTGCCAGCTAGCCCCTTGCTATCCCATTTAAAGGTCCTTTTCAGGACCACCACATATTCCTAAGTGGGACACGTCATCTCGTTGCATTAGCCTTAGGGTTGTGTATGCACAATCCAGCAAAAAACAACACAATTTCTTATACATTCCAGGAAGCTTTCAATTGTTACATAAACCAGCTAAGGTGGTTTCATGTTTGTTTTCAATGCCTTGTGTTCAAGACGGTAAATGCAACTATCACAATACACAATCAATGCAGTGCAGTCATTATTAACACGCCCATTAGCCAATCAATACAGTGCAGTCATTATTAACACGCATATTGGGCCTCTGAAGGATGGCAGCAGGTCTAGATGCTGACCACGTAAATATCAATTGTAGGTAACGCATAGCATGCTTGTTTGCTATTGTATATATTTAGCACCTATAGCAAAAACAACATTGAAATTTAAACACCATTTTTGTCATCAGTGTGTGTGTGTGTGCGTGTGCGCGCGCAACAGATGAGTGATTTGTTCTAACTTTAACCCTTTTGTCGCCTCTTGGCACCACAATGATTGAGCACCCATGTCACTGAAAGGCATCAAATGAGGGTCTGTTATCTGATGTTCTTAATGTTGGGAGGTAAGAATAGGCCCTATTTTATGGACGTCGCAAAGGAATCCAAATAATTGCAGATGAAATCTTTTCTCTACCCAGATGAAATCTTTTTTCTCTACCCAGGTAGGTTTAATGGAAAGTTTGGGCTGAAAATGGCTGGCGTTGAAAGGGTTTTAAGCAAGATATTTTCAGGATACTGACAAGGTAAAAAAACGGAGCTATCTTGTCAGAGGTTTGCACTCTTTTGGTACTTTCTGGTAGCAAAATCAAATTAGAACGAATCTTGGGTTCGTTTCTAAATTTGACCTTTTTGGGTGTAAGGGACAAGAAGATAACGAACGATCTACTCACTGCCTTGGATGAAAACAAGGTTTCTCTTCTCTTTCTCCTTGATCTTTCTGCAGCGTTTGATACTATTGACCACTCTATCCTCATTTCTAGACTTCACACCTCCTTTGGTCTATCTGGGGCTGTTCTTTCCTGGTTTTCTTCCTACCTCTCTGATCGCACACAGACAGTTGTTGTCAATGGTTCTCCATCTCTTCCAAAAGGTCTTCAGTTCGGTGTGCCCCAAGGTTCAGTCTTAGGCCCTATCCTTTTTGTTCTTTATACCCAACCTCTCTCCACCATCATCAACCAGCATTCTCTTCTAAATCATAGCTTTTCTGATGATAATCAGCTGTACATTTCTGCCCACCTGAGTCAGTTAGATCAAATGATTTATTCTTCTAAGTTGTGCATTTCTGCTGTTAAAACATGGATGTTCTATAACAAACTGCAACTAAATGCTGAAAAGACAGATGATTCTTGTAGCCTCTAACCACACAATTAAAACTCAGGTTCTCCCAGGTTTTGTCCACATTGATGGCACTGAGATCAAGCTATCAGCATCTGTCCGCAATCTAGGTGTTACTTTGGACCAAACCCTTTCTTTCAAACAGCATGTTTCCAATGTTTGCAAGTCTTGCTATCTAGAACTTCGAAGAATTAGTTCAATCCGCCGTTTCCTCTCTCAATATGCCCTGAAGACTCTAGTATGTGCTTTTGTTCTGTCTCGCCTTGACTACTGTAACTCACTTCTTGCTGGCTGTCCATCAACTCTCATCTCTAAGCTCCAAATGCTGCCCGTCTCATTTCTCGCTCCCCTAGGTACGATCATATCACTCTGGTTCTTCGTTCCCTACATTGGCTCCCAGTTCAATCACGTTCGTCTTCTGATTCTCGTCTCCTTTCCCTTCCCTCCACCCGTCTCAAATCTGCTGGCCAACGTTCTTTTTCCTGTCAAGCACCATCTCTTTGGAATTATCTGCCTTCGCCTCTCCGACACAACTCAGTCTCCTCATTCAAAACCTCTCTTAAAACCCATCTTTTTCCTGCTGCACCCTAAATATTTGATCAGTTGTCTATCGTTGTGTGCACGTGAGGGACGATAGAATAGAGGTTTGTGCAGTGTTTTGTGGTGTGTGTGTGTGTGTGTGTCAAGTCAAGTCAAGTCAAGTCAAAATGATCTTTATTGACGATAAAAGAGTAAGCTTGATAAAGCTTTTTTACGTCCTGTGTGTGTGTGTGTGTGTGTGTGTGTGTGTGTGTGTGTGTGTGTGTGTGTGTGTGTGTGTGTGTGTGTGTGTGTGTGTGTGTGTGTGTGTGTGTGTGTGTGTGTGTGTGTGTGTGTGTGTGTGTGTGTGTGTGTGTGTGTGTGTGTGTGTGTGTGTGTGTGTGTGTGTGTGTGTGTGTGTGAGCATGCATATGAGCATACATGTGTGCTTGTGTGTGTCTTGGTTTTGTGGGTTATGTGTGCACGCATGTGTATGTGTGTGTCTGTATGCATGTGGGTGTATCTGTCTACGTGAGTGTATTTGTATGTGTATCCTCTAACGTTTGTGTATGTGTGTGGGTGTATGTGGTCAGTCCATGCAACTCAGTTGCTATGGCTTACTGAATGAAAGATGAATAATGAGTCAGTGTTGATAAATGTGAGAGTGCGCGTGTACGTGTGTGTGTGTGTGTGTGTGTGTGTGTGTGTGTGTGTGTGTGTGCGTGCGTGCGTGTGTGTGTGTGTGTGTGTGTGTGTGTGTGTGTGTGTGTGTGTGTGTGTGTGTGTGTGTGTGTGTGTGTGTGAGAGAGAGAGAGAGAGAGAGAGAGAGAGAGAGAGAGAGAGAGAGAGAGAGAGAGAGAGAGAGAGAGAGAGAGAGTTGCATTGTATATGCGTTGTTGCTGGTTTGTGTTAGTCTTAAATGCTATTTTTGTTGATGAATAATTGATTGTAAAGCGCTTTGGGCTCATTTTTGGGAAAGCGCTATATAAATGTACTACTATTATTATTATTATTATTATTATTATTATTATTATTATTATTATTATTATTGTTATTATCATTACGGAACCCTCATAGCATATTTCATCGTTTTCGTCCAGCATACTAAGTTTTTACAATATTTTATGGTATTTACTTCTACTAAACCACGTGTTTAAAGACAACCCAACCGTGACACTTTTTCCTCATTGGAGGCCGGCTTTGCTTTTTATATACCGCCATTCTTCAAAAATGTATCATTCTACTTGCAGAAATCAAAGTAACAACATCAAAAATGTCTGGCAGAGGTAAAGGAGGAAAAGGTCTGGGAAAGGGGGGCGCTAAGCGTCACCGAAAGGTGCTTCGTGACAATATCCAGGGTATCACCAAGCCCGCTATCCGTCGTCTGGCACGTCGTGGTGGAGTCAAGCGCATCTCGGGGCTCATCTACGAGGAGACCCGTGGCGTACTCAAGGTGTTCTTGGAGAACGTGATCCGTGATGCTGTCACCTACACCGAGCACGCCAAAAGGAAGACCGTGACCGCCATGGACGTGGTGTACGCCCTCAAACGCCAGGGCCGCACCCTCTACGGCTTTGGTGGTTAGGCCCCGAACCTCGCCTCGATCTTAAGAGATCAAAACAACTCGAAAAGCCCTTTTCAGGGCTACACATTTTCCCAAGTGGGTCACACATGTCTGTTGCAATAGTTGATTTACATGTTAGTCTTAGTGTCAACCATGGAGCTGCTACCAGAGTGATTGTAGCGTCCATTCGTTTTGATCATAAGAGAGAGAGTGGTAAAACGCCCATTCTACCAGGGTAAGAAGCCCATGCCAATTAACTCATGAAATGAAACAAATTTCAGTTACATTTACATGACTTTAAAATACCTCATTGAAATTTCATGATGTGGTCAACAAGATGAGTTTTTGAATATTTATTGACCTTTTTTTTTCGTTTATCATTTTCTGTACTTGGAAAAAGTGAAATAATCTTTATATTTCTACAAAGCTTATTCTATGTGCTTTTGAACGATACTTTTCTTTTTCAGCAACACTTTGATTGTCAGCTTTGAATAGAAGTCAAAATGTTTAGTTCGCACACTGCTTCATGCACTCACAACCGATTTCATCTTTTATTGTCAAATGTTTAAATACACAAATTGTTTCTTTATCCTCGAATGATTCCTTAGCACAGAGGTAGAATGCGTGTTTCGTAGGGTCCGTCTAGTTATGTCGCAGCTACGAGTTCGATACTGGGCAAGGTCAATTTTTTTTATTTCTTAGTTTTGTTAGTGTGCATTCCTTTTTCAGTTCGCGCACGTATGCGCATTTGTTTTTTGTATGTAATCGAGATAACTGTAGATTGCAAATCCGATGCTGTTTTGTATTCTAAAAATCTTGAACTGAAGCAGACTATAACTTAGTCTACATTGGCAAGATCTAATATGCTTAATGGTCTCTGTCTGTCTGTCTGTCTGGCTTGACACTGATTTGTTTTTTTCTGTTTTCTGTACCCCTACCTCTCACTCTATGTCCCTGTCTGTCAACCTGTCTGTCTCTATGTTCCTGCCTGTCTGTCTCTATGTCCCTCTCTGTCTCTGTCTGTCCCTATCTGTCACTTTCAGTCTGTCTCTGGTTTTGACACTGAATTGATTTATCTGTTCCCTGTCTCCCAACCCCTGACACTATGCCCCTCTCTGTCTGTTTGTCTGTATGTTTGACGGTCTGTCTGTCTCTCCCTCTCTCTGTGATCTCATAAAATGTGTGTATCAACGCATGCAAGACCACTAATTTGGTTCTGGAATGTCTGCCTGTCTGTCTGCCTGCTTCCTGTCTGTCTCCCTCTTCAGCCGGTATCTCCGGTGTGTGTGTGTGTGTGTGTGTGTGTGTGTGTGTGTGTGTGTGTGTGTGTGTGTGTGTGTGTGTGTGTGTGTGTGTGTGTGTGTGTGTGTGTGTGTGTGTGTGTGTGTGTGTGTGTGTGTGTGTGTGTGTGTGTGTGTGTGTGTGTGTGTGTGTGTGTGTGTGTGTGTGTGTGTGTGTGTGTGTGTGTGTGTCGGTGTGTGTGTGTATGTGTGAGTGTGTGCGCGTTGAGAGAGACACTGAGAAACAGACAGAGTCGTCTAATGGGTGCCTCAGGAGCTTTGCCTCAGGAACTAACCGCTTCCTCCAATCATTCCTGCCTTCCGCTGTCCGCTGCCACAACGCTGGTGTCAACCGATGACGGCCTGCATGTGCACAGTGAAATCGCCCACTCCATATCATCTATATGGAGTGGGGTGATATAGAACAAACACCGAACTAAGCGTTTCTGATTTCTGTCTCACTACCGCTCACTCTATGTCTCTCTCTTTCTGTCTGTCTCTATGTCCCTCTCGGTCTGTCTGTCTCTATGTCCTTCTCTGTCTGTCTGACTTGAAACTGATTTGGTTTTTCTGTTTTCTGTCTCACTCTATGCCCCTATGGATATGTCTCTATGTCCCTCTCTGTCTGTCTTTACGTCCTCTCTGTCTCTGTCTGTCTATCTGTCTGTCTCTATGTGTCCCTATCTGTCACTGTCAGTCTGTCTTTGGTTTGACACTGAATTGATTTCTCTGTTCCCTGTCTCCCAACCTCTGACTCTATGTCCCTCTCTGTCTCTGTCTATCTGTCTGTCTCTATATGTCCCTATCTGTCACTGTCAGTCTGTCTTTGGTTCTGACACTGAATTGATTTCTCTGTTCCCTGTCTCCCAGCCTCTGACTATGCCCCTCTCTGTCTTTGTCTGTATGTGTGACGGTCTGTCTGTCTCTTCCTGCTTGCCTGTCTGTCTCCCTCTTCGAGTGTGTGTGTGTGTGTGTGTGTGTGTGTGTGTGTGTGTGTGTGTGTGTGTGTGTGTGTGTGTGTGTGCGTGCGTGCGTGTGCGCGTGTGCGCGTGTGTGTGCACGAGTTGAGAGAGAGACACTGAGAAACACACACACACACACACACACACACACACACACACACACACACACACACACACACACACACACACACACACACAGAGAGAGAGAGAGAAATGCGTTTCTCGACCACGCTCCCTTTAATAGGACTTTAGAAGGACTTCTAAGATTTCATAATGATATTAATAAGTCTCACACTATATCGATGCGAATATAGGCCATGATCTTTTATTTAGGAAAAATAATTTTGCAGACATATGATACAGAGAGAGTAACACGGGTGAAATACCACCCCAAATACTGATCAGGCCCAACGTTGCTTAACTTCAGTGATCGGATGGGAACCAGTGTTTTCAACGTGTTATGGCCGTTGGCGAACAGAAACCAAACGCAAACGGAACCTGAATGATTGAGCCAAAAGGTGAATATACTTTCTTTCTTTTTTTTACAGGTGAACTGTGTGCACAATCCGTGTCGCAAAATGGTATAACTGAAAGACAGCGCTTCTGAGACTCATCGTTGATTGGTTGGAAAGCCCGCCAAGGTAAGCGTGTATAAAGGTTGGAAACGCACCAGTCTGAGCTTCATTCGTCTCTTTCTCGCCGTATTCACAGCAGAAGAAGACAGCGTTCAGTCTACAACTCTACAACTCTACAAATCTCCTTATCATGGCTCGTACCAAGCAAACCGCTCGCAAGTCTACTGGAGGGAAAGCTCCCCGCAAACAGCTGGCTACCAAGGCGGCCAGGAAGAGCGCGCCTGCCACAGGCGGAGTGAAGAAGCCCCACCGCTACAGGCCCGGCACCGTGGCCCTGCGTGAGATCCGTCGCTACCAGAAGAGCACCGAGCTGTTGATCCGCAAGCTACCCTTCCAGCGCCTGGTCCGCGAGATCGCCCAGGACTTCAAAACGGACCTGCGTTTCCAGAGCTCAGCCGTCATGGCCCTGCAGGAAGCCAGCGAGGCCTACCTGGTGGGTCTGTTCGAAGACACCAACCTTTGTGCCATCCACGCCAAGCGTGTGACCATCATGCCCAAGGACATCCAGCTGGCACGCCGTATCCGTGGCGAGCGCGCTTAAGCTCTAGCTTTGAGCCTAGCTCCTTAGACAACCCCTACTTTAGGTCCTTTTCAGGACCACCCAGATTCCCGAGTGGGTCACGACTCGTTGCATGGGTTACTGTTACTAACATCGCAAGTACAATGTGAATATTAGCAAACCTGCAACAAGTGCATAATACTATAATTCAAGATTGATTTTTGCATTGTTTGAAGCAAAACTAAGTTTTCTGGCAATGCGAGTGATTCAAACGAAATGCGACTCATTCAAAGTGGCACCCTGACGGGTGAGATTTTGCAAGAAACACATCAAGATCACAGGAAAACACCATTTACAGAGATTGCAACACTCACTTTGCTCTGGTTTTGTAGAAGTGAAATCGGTGGTTCTTCCTTGGCGGACCTACCAGAAGTTGGATTGTTTCAGTGAAAGACAACACACGTGCTTGCTCTTTTCTAATGTCTGCCTGAGTTTATGCCAAATCGTTTGCACAAAATGTCCACAATACAAAGCCTTTTCATTTTTGTAAATATGTTTTTATATACAGTTTACCAAAGACAGTTTCATTCACAACTAAGAAAATAGCTCCATGGTTCTTGTTTTTACTGCACTGCCAAATTGAAAAAAGCTTCAACCACTTTTATTAGTGGCCTCCACCCACCCCATCCAAAATGGTTTCTAACTCCGCCAGGGAGGAATCGCCGTTTTTAGGGTTTGATTTCTAGGAAACCAGAGCAAAATGACTGTTCCAATCCTTGAAAAGACTGTCTTTCTGGTGACCTCGACGTGTTTCTTGCAAAAACTCATCCGTCAGGGTCCGCCTTTAATGCAGGGTACGGTTTCATTTTTCACGTTGCTTGAAGTAAAACCAATTTTGTTCTCTAACTTTGTGACTACGTGAGGTGGCTGGCTACTTTGTAATTTGATTCTTGAACAAACAATTGCTGTAACAAAACCATACAACAAAATAATTAGGCCTATTCGTTTTTGTTTTTGTTTTAAATGGATCTCAGTTTTTGTGTGCAAATTGGGGTTTTTCCCCGTAAAACCATCTAAAGGATTTACTTTGATTTGCGTAATTCGTGTAGTCAAATGAACGCGCATGCGCGCGTGCGCGCGCACGCACGCACGCACACGCACACGCACACACACACACACGCACACGCACACGCACGCACACACACACACACACACACACACACACACACACACACACACACACTTACACGCCCACAAGCCAAGTGAGAGATGAGAATGAGGCAACTAGGATAGTAAAACTGCTGGGATAAAACTCATAAAAGACCCAGAGAGTACTGATTATACAGATGGACACGAAGGCACATAAACTTGACAAACGTGCAGCTTCCTTCGCAAAAGAAAAGGATGACACAATGCAGCACAGACTGACCGACAGCACAACTGGTCAGTCCGTTATCAAGCACTGGCTAATAATAACACTATGTGGTCAGCCCACATCAAACAGAATAATGATGCCGTCACAATGGTCAGTCCGTTATCAAGCACTGGCTGAGGATCCATCGGTTGATTGGGCGGGTCAAGGGTTAGGGGAAGACGGAGGTGGGGAGAGGAGTGTGTAGAGATGGGTGTGGAACAGATTTAACTCAAAGTAGAAATTCCATTTTGAAACTGCTCTTATGCCATACTAAATCACATCAGAACAGATAAATCCATAGTATTACGAAAAGGTCTTGGATTTTATTCTAGATTTTTTTTATAGAAAAACAGATTTGGACATGTGGATGCCAAGCATGATGGTTATGTCACATAAATTGCAGTTGTCATTGCTTACGTAGAGTTGTCAGGAATACGATTTATTTAAACAAGCATAATGCGTGTGCAGTTTGGTAATCATAACTATGACTTAACGGTCAATATAATGCAATGAGAATCGGTGACCCCACTTGGGAAAATGGGTGGCCCTGAAAAGGGCCTAGATTTGAAAGCAAGCAAGCAAGCCTGGTTTTTTTTCAGCTCAGGCTTTACTTGCTGCTGGTGTACTTGGTGACCGCCTTGGTCCCCTCGCTCACGGCGTGCTTGGCCAGCTCGCCAGGCAGCAGCAGGCGCACAGCCGTCTGGATCTCGCGGCTGGTGATGGTGGAGCGCTTGTTGTAATGGGCCAGTCTCGAGGCTTCGGCGGCGATCCTTTCGAAGATGTCGTTCACGAAGCTGTTCATGATGGACATGGCCTTGCTGCTGATACCAGTGTCAGGGTGCACCTGCTTTAGCACCTTGTAGATGTAGATGGCATAGCTTTCCTTCCTCTTCCTCTTGCGCTTCTTTTCGCCTGTGCGAACGGCCTTGGCTTTTCCGGCCTTTTTGGCGCCCTTTGAACTCACTTTGGGTGGCATGGTCTCACGGTTGAACGCTTTCAATACAGATAAACTAGAGCTACTCTGTCGATTGACGTTGTGTGAAGTTGGACTCAGAAAAACGGAACTTTTGGTTTGTGTTGCTGGCCTTGCTTCCTGGTGGTAGAAATAGAGCAAGATGATTGGCTGACTAACAGTCAACAGTTTAACATTAGAGTTTGCATAAAAAGGCTGAGACAGTGTGCAGTCAGGCATAAATGCTCGCTTCGCATCAAGGTGTTCGTCTTAGAAAATTGTTCTCCTCACAACCACTACTCTCTCTCGTCATGTCTGGACGTGGAAAAGGTGGCAAAGTCAAGGGCAAGAGCAAGTCCCGCTCATCCCGCGCTGGACTCCAGTTCCCCGTGGGTCGAATCCACAGACTTCTCCGTAAAGGCAACTATGCTGAACGTGTAGGTGCGGGCGCTCCTGTTTACCTGGCGGCTGTTCTGGAGTACCTGGCCGCTGAGGTGCTGGAGTTGGCAGGCAACGCTGCCCGGGACAACAAGAAGACCAGAATCATCCCTCGCCACCTGCAGCTGGCCATCCGTAATGACGAGGAGCTCAACAAGCTGCTGTCCGGGGTCACCATCGCCCAGGGAGGCGTGCTGCCCAACATCCAGGCCGTGCTGCTGCCCAAGAAATCGCAGGCCAAGACTTCCAGCGGAAAGGCTTGAGAAGCCTCCTTGCCAGCTAGCCCCTTGCTATCCCATTTAAAGGTCCTTTTCAGGACCACCACATATTCCTAAGTGGGACACGTCATCTCGTTGCATTAGCCTTAGGGTTGTGTATGCACAATCCAGCAAAAAACAACACAATTTCTTATACATTCCAGGAAGCTTTCAATTGTTACATAAACCAGCTAAGGTGGTTTCATGTTTGTTTTCAATGCCTTGTGTTCAAGACGGTAAATGCAACTATCACAATACACAATCAATGCAGTGCAGTCATTATTAACACGCCCATTAGCCAATCAATACAGTGCAGTCATTATTAACACGCATATTGGGCCTCTGAAGGATGGCAGCAGGTCTAGATGCTGACCACGTAAATATCAATTGTAGGTAACGCATAGCATGCTTGTTTGCTATTGTATATATTTAGCACCTATAGCAAAAACAACATTGAAATTTAAACACCATTTTTGTCATCAGTGTGTGTGTGTGTGCGTGTGCGCGCGCGCGCACAGATGAGTGATTTGTTCTAACTTTAACCCTTTTGTCGCCTCTTGGCACCACAATGATTGAGCACCCATGTCACTGAAAGGCATCAAATGAGGGTCTGTTATCTGATGTTCTTAATGTTGGGAGGTAAGAATAGGCCCTATTTTATGGACGTCGCAAAGGAATCCAAATAATTGCAGATGAAATCTTTTCTCTACCCAGATGAAATCTTTTCTCTACCCAGGTAGGTTTAATGGAGAGTTTTGGCTGAAAAATGGCTGGCGTTGAAAGGGTTTTAAGCAAGATATTTTCAGGATACTGACAAGGTAAAAAAACGGAGCTATCTTGTCAGAGGTTTGCACTCTTTTGGTACTTTCTGGTAGCAAAATCAAATTAGAACGAATCTTGGGTTCGTTTCTAAATTTGACCTTTTTGGGTGTAAGGGACAAGAAGATAACGAACGATCTACTCACTGCCTTGGATGAAAACAAGGTTTCTCTTCTCTCTCTCCTTGATCTTTCTGCAGCGTTTGATACTATTGACCACTCTATCCTCATTTCTAGACTTCACACCTCCTTTGGTCTATCTGGGGCTGTTCTTTCCTGGTTTTCTTCCTACCTCTCTGATCGCACACAGACAGTTGTTGTCAATGGTTCTCCATCTCTTCCAAAAGGTCTTCAGTTCGGTGTGCCCCAAGGTTCAGTCTTAGGCCCTATCCTTTTTGTTCTTTATACCCAACCTCTCTCCACCATCATCAACCAGCATTCTCTTCAAAATCATAGCTTTTCTGATGATAATCAGCTGTACATTTCTGCCCACCTGAGTCAGTTAGATCAAATGATTTATTCTTCTAAGTTGTGCATTTCTGCTGTTAAAACATGGATGTTCTATAACAAACTGCAACTAAATGCTGAAAAGACAGATGATTCTTGTAGCCTTTAACCACACAATTAAAACTCAGGTTCTCCCAGGTTTTGTCCACATTGATGGCACTGAGATCAAGCTATCAGCATCTGTCCGCAATCTAGGTGTCACTTTGGACCAAACCCTTTCTTTCAAACAGCATGTTTCCAATGTTTGCAAGTCTTGCTATCTAGAACTTCGAAGAATTAGTTCAATCCGCCGTTTCCTCTCTCAATATGCCCTGAAGACTCTAGTATGTGCTTTTGTTCTGTCTCGCCTTGACTACTGTAACTCACTTCTTGCTGGCTGTCCATCAACTCTCATCTCTAAGCTCCAAATGCTGCCCGTCTCATTTCTCGCTCCCCTAGGTACGATCATATCACTCCGGTTCTTCGTTCCCTACATTGGCTCCCAGTTCAATCACGTTCGTCTTCTGATTCTCGTCTCCTTTCCCTTCCCTCCATCCGTCTCAAATCTGCTGGCCAACGTTCTTTTTCCTGTCAAGCACCATCTCTTTGGAATTATCTGCCTTCGCCTCTCCGACACAACTCAGTCTCCTCATTCAAAACCTCTCTTAAAACCCATCTTTTTCCTGCTGCACCCTAAATATTTGATCAGTTGTCTATCGTTGTGTGCACGTGAGGGACGATAGAATAGAGGTTTGTGCAGTGTTTTGTGTGTGTGTGTGTGTGTGTCAAGTCAAGTCAAGTCAAGTCAAAATGATCTTTATTGACGATAAAAGAGTAAGCTTGATAAAGCTTTTTTACGTCCTGTGTGTGTGTGTGTGTGTGTGTGTGTGTGTGTGTGTGTGTGTGTGTGTGTGTGTGTGTGTGTGTGTGTGTGTGTGTGTGTGTGTGTGTGTGTGTGTGTGTGTGTGTGTGTGTGTGTGTGTGTGTGTGTGTGTGTGTGTGTGTGTGTGTGTGTGTGTGTGTGTATGTGTGTGAGCATGCATATGAGCATACATGTGTGCTTGTGTGTGTCTTGGTTTTGTGGGTTATGTGTGCACGCATGTGTATGTGTGTGTCTGTATGCATGTGGGTGTATCTGTCTACGTGAGTGTATTTGTATGTGTATCCTCTAACGTTTGTGTATGTGTGTTGGTGTATGTGGTCAGTCCATGCAACTCAGTTGCTATGGCTTACTGAATGAAAGATGAATAATGAGTCAGTGTTGATAAATGTGAGAGTGCGCGTGTACGTGTGTGTGTGTGTGTGTGTGTGTGTGTGTGTGTGTGTGTGTGCGTGCGTGTGTGTGTGTGTGTGTGTGTGTGTGTGTGTGTGTGTGTGTGTGTGTGTGTGTGTGTGTGTGTGTGTGTGTGTGTGTGTGTGTGTGTGTGTGAGAGAGAGAGAGAGAGAGAGAGAGAGAGAGAGAGAGAGAGAGAGAGAGAGAGAGAGAGAGAGAGAGAGAGAGAGTTGCATTGTATATGCGTTGTTGCTGGTTTGTGTTAGTCTTAAATGCTATTTTTGTTGATGAATAATTGATTGTAAAGCGCTTTGGGCTCATTTTTGGGGTAAAGCGCTATATAAATGTACTACTATTATTATTATTATTATTATTATTATTATTATTATTATTATTATTATTATTGTTATTATCATTACGGAACCCTCATAGCATATTTCATCGTTTTCGTCCAGCATACTAAGTTTTTACAATATTTTATGGTATTTACTTCTACTAAACCACGTGTTTAAAGACAACCCAACCGTGACACTTTTTCCTCATTGGAGGCCGGCTTTGCTTTTTATATACCGCCATTCTTCAAAAATGTATCATTCTACTTGCAGAAATCAAAGTAACAACATCAAAAATGTCTGGCAGAGGTAAAGGAGGAAAAGGTCTGGGAAAGGGGGGCGCTAAGCGTCACCGAAAGGTGCTTCGTGACAATATCCAGGGTATCACCAAGCCCGCTATCCGTCGTCTGGCACGTCGTGGTGGAGTCAAGCGCATCTCGGGGCTCATCTACGAGGAGACCCGTGGCGTACTCAAGGTGTTCTTGGAGAACGTGATCCGTGATGCTGTCACCTACACCGAGCACGCCAAAAGGAAGACCGTGACCGCCATGGACGTGGTGTACGCCCTCAAACGCCAGGGCCGCACCCTCTACGGCTTTGGTGGTTAGGCCCCGAACCTCGCCTCGATCTTAAGAGATCAAAACAACTCGAAAAGCCCTTTTCAGGGCTACACATTTTCCCAAGTGGGTCACACATGTCTGTTGCAATAGTTGATTTACATGTTAGTCTTAGTGTCAACCATGGAGCTGCTACCAGAGTGATTGTAGCGTCCATTCGTTTTGATCATAAGAGAGAGAGTGGTAAAACGCCCATTCTACCAGGGTAAGAAGCCCATGCCAATTAACTCAAGAAATGAAACAAATTTCAGTTACATTTACATGACTTTAAAATACCTCATTGAAATTTCATGATGTGGTCAACAAGATGAGTTTTTGAATATTTATTGACCTTTTTTTTTCGTTTATCATTTTCTGTACTTGGAAAAAGTGAAATAATCTTTATATTTCTACAAAGCTTATTCTATGTGCTTTTGAACGATACTTTTCTTTTTCAGCAACACTTTGATTGTCAGCTTTGAATAGAAGTCAAAATGTTTAGTTCGCACACTGCTTCATGCACTCACAACCGATTTCATCTTTTATTGTCAAATGTTTAAATACACAAATTGTTTCTTTATCCTCGAATGATTCCTTAGCACAGAGGTAGAATGCGTGTTTCGTAGGGTCCGTCTAGTTATGTCGCAGCTACGAGTTCGATACTGGGCAAGGTCAATTTTTTTTATTTCTTAGTTTTGTTAGTGTGCATTCCTTTTTCAGTTCGCGCACGTATGCGCATTTGTTTTTTGTATGTAATCGAGATAACTGTAGATTGCAAATCCGATGCTGTTTTGTATTCTAAAAATCTTGAACTGAAGCAGACTATAACTTAGTCTACATTGGCAAGATCTAATATGCTTAATGGTCTCTGTCTGTCTGTCTGTCTGGCTTGACACTGATTTGTTTTTTTCTGTTTTCTGTACCCCTACCTCTCACTCTATGTCCCTGTCTGTCAACCTGTCTGTCTCTATGTTCCTGCCTGTCTGTCTCTATGTCCCTCTCTGTCTCTGTCTGTCCCTATCTGTCACTTTCAGTCTGTCTCTGGTTTTGACACTGAATTGATTTATCTGTTCCCTGTCTCCCAACCCCTGACACTATGCCCCTCTCTGTCTGTTTGTCTGTATGTTTGACGGTCTGTCTGTCTCTCCCTCTCTCTGTGATCTCATAAAATGTGTGTATCAACGCATGCAAGACCACTAATTTGGTTCTGGAATGTCTGCCTGTCTGTCTGCCTGCTTCCTGTCTGTCTCCCTCTTCAGCCGGTATCTCCGGTGTGTGTGTGTGTGTGTGTGTGTGTGTGTGTGTGTGTGTGTGTGTGTGTGTGTGTGTGTGTGTGTGTGTGTGTGTGTGTGTGTGTGTGTGTGTGTGTGTGTGTGTGTGTGTGTGTGTGTGTATGTGTGTGTGTGTGTGTGTGTGTGTGTGTGTGTGTGTGTGTGTGTGTGTGTGTGTGTGTGTGTGTGTGTGTATGTGTGAGTGTGTGCGCGTTGAGAGAGACACTGAGAAACAGACAGAGTCGTCTAATGGGTGCCTCAGGAGCTTTGCCTCAGGAACTAACCGCTTCCTCCAATCATTCCTGCCTTCCGCTGTCCGCTGCCACAACGCTGGTGTCAACCGATGACGGCCTGCATGTGCACAGTGAAATCGCCCACTCCATATCATCTATATGGAGTGGGGTGATATAGAACAAACACCGAACTAAGCGTTTCTGATTTCTGTCTCACTACCGCTCACTCTATGTCTCTCTCTTTCTGTCTGTCTCTATGTCCCTCTCGGTCTGTCTGTCTCTATGTCCTTCTCTGTCTGTCTGACTTGAAACTGATTTGGTTTTTCTGTTTTCTGTCTCACTCTATGCCCCTATGGATATGTCTCTATGTCCCTCTCTGTCTGTCTTTACGTCCTCTCTGTCTCTGTCTGTCTATCTGTCTGTCTCTATGTGTCCCTATCTGTCACTGTCAGTCTGTCTTTGGTTTGACACTGAATTGATTTCTCTGTTCCCTGTCTCCCAACCTCTGACTCTATGTCCCTCTCTGTCTCTGTCTATCTGTCTGTCTCTATATGTCCCTATCTGTCACTGTCAGTCTGTCTTTGGTTCTGACACTGAATTGATTTCTCTGTTCCCTGTCTCCCAGCCTCTGACTATGCCCCTCTCTGTCTTTGTCTGTATGTGTGACGGTCTGTCTGTCTCTTCCTGCTTGCCTGTCTGTCTCCCTCTTCGAGTGTGTGTGTGTGTGTGTGTGTGTGTGTGTGTGTGTGTGTGTGTGTGTGTGTGTGTGTGTGTGCGTGTGCGTGCGTGTGCGTGTGCGCGTGTGTGTGCACGAGTTGAGAGAGAGACACTGAGAAACACACACACACACACACACACACACACACACACACACACACACACACACACACACACACACACACACACACAGAGAGAGAGAGAGAATGCGTTTCTCGACCACGCTCCCTTTAATAGGACTTTAGAAGGACTTCTAAGATTTCATAATGATATTAATAAGTCTCACACTATATCGATGCGAATATAGGCCATGATCTTTTATTTAGGAAAAATAATTTTGCAGACATATGATACAGAGAGAGTAACACGGGTGAAATACCACCCCAAATACTGATCAGGCCCAACGTTGCTTAACTTCAGTGATCGGATGGGAACCAGTGTTTTCAACGTGTTATGGCCGTTGGCGAACAGAAACCAAACGCAAACGGAACCTGAATGATTGAGCCAAAAGGTGAATATACTTTCTTTCTTTTTTTTACAGGTGAACTGTGTGCACAATCCGTGTCGCAAAATGGTATAACTGAAAGACAGCGCTTCTGAGACTCATCGTTGATTGGTTGGAAAGCCCGCCAAGGTAAGCGTGTATAAAGGTTGGAAACGCACCAGTCTGAGCTTCATTCGTCTCTTTCTCGCCGTATTCACAGCAGAAGAAGACAGCGTTCAGTCTACAACTCTACAACTCTACAAATCTCCTTATCATGGCTCGTACCAAGCAAACCGCTCGCAAGTCTACTGGAGGGAAAGCTCCCCGCAAACAGCTGGCTACCAAGGCGGCCAGGAAGAGCGCGCCTGCCACAGGCGGAGTGAAGAAGCCCCACCGCTACAGGCCCGGCACCGTGGCCCTGCGTGAGATCCGTCGCTACCAGAAGAGCACCGAGCTGTTGATCCGCAAGCTACCCTTCCAGCGCCTGGTCCGCGAGATCGCCCAGGACTTCAAAACGGACCTGCGTTTCCAGAGCTCAGCCGTCATGGCCCTGCAGGAAGCCAGCGAGGCCTACCTGGTGGGTCTGTTCGAAGACACCAACCTTTGTGCCATCCACGCCAAGCGTGTGACCATCATGCCCAAGGACATCCAGCTGGCACGCCGTATCCGTGGCGAGCGCGCTTAAGCTCTAGCTTTGAGCCTAGCTCCTTAGACAACCCCTACTTTAGGTCCTTTTCAGGACCACCCAGATTCCCGAGTGGGTCACGACTCGTTGCATGGGTTACTGTTACTAACATCGCAAGTACAATGTGAATATTAGCAAACCTGCAACAAGTGCATAATACTATAATTCAAGATTGATTTTTGCATTGTTTGAAGCAAAACTAAGTTTTCTGGCAATGCGAGTGATTCAAACGAAATGCGACTCATTCAAAGTGGCACCCTGACGGGTGAGATTTTGCAAGAAACACATCAAGATCACAGGAAAACACCATTTACAGAGATTGCAACACTCACTTTGCTCTGGTTTTGTAGAAGTGAAATCGGTGGTTCTTCCTTGGCGGACCTACCAGAAGTTGGATTGTTTCAGTGAAAGACAACACACGTGCTTGCTCTTTTCTAATGTCTGCCTGAGTTTATGCCAAATCGTTTGCACAAAATGTCCACAATACAAAGCCTTTTCATTTTTGTAAATATGTTTTTATATACAGTTTACCAAAGACAGTTTCATTCACAACTAAGAAAATAGCTCCATGGTTCTTGTTTTTACTGCACTGCCAAATTGAAAAAAGCTTCAACCACTTTTATTAGTGGCCTCCACCCACCCCATCCAAAATGGTTTCTAACTCCGCCAGGGAGGAATCGCCGTTTTTACGGTTTTGATTTCTAGGAAACCAGAGCAAAATGAGTGTTCCAATCCTTGAAAAGACTGTCTTTCTGGTGACCTCGACGTGTTTCTTGCAAAAACTCATCCGTCAGGGTCCGCCTTTAATGCAGGGTACGGTTTCATTTTTCACGTTGCTTGAAGTAAAACCAATTTTGTTCTCTAACTTTGTGACTACGTGAGGTGGCTGGCTACTTTGTAATTTGATTCTTGAACAAACAATTGCTGTAACAAAACCATACAACAAAATAATTAGGCCTATTCGTTTTTGTTTTTGTTTTAAATGGATCTCAGTTTTTGTGTGCAAATTGGGGTTTTTCCCCGTAAAACCATCTAAAGGATTTACTTTGATTTGCGTAATTCGTGTAGTCAAATGAACGCGCATGCGCGCGTGCGCGCGCACGCACGCACGCACACGCACACGCACACACGCACACGCACACGCACACGCACACGCACACACGCACACGCACACGCACACACACACACACACACACTTACACGCCCACAAGCCAAGTGAGAGATGAGAATGAGGCAACTAGGATAGTAAAACTGCTGGGATAAAACTCATAAAAGACCCAGAGAGTACTGATTATACAGATGGACACGAAGGCACATAAACTTGACAAACGTGCAGCTTCCTTCGCAAAAGAAAAGGATGACACAATGCAGCACAGACTGACCGACAGCACAACTGGTCAGTCCGTTATCAAGCACTGGCTAATAATAACACTATGTGGTCAGCCCACATCAAACAGAATAATGATGCCGTCACAATGGTCAGTCCGTTATCAAGCACTGGCTGAGGATCCATCGGTTGATTGGGCGGGTCAAGGGTTAGGGGAAGACGGAGGTGGGGAGAGGAGTGTGTAGAGATGGGTGTGGAACAGATTTAACTCAAAGTAGAAATTCCATTTTGAAACTGCTCTTATGCCATACTAAATCACATCAGAACAGATAAATCCATAGTATTACGAAAAGGTCTTGGATTTTATTCTAGATTTTTTTTATAGAAAAACAGATTTGGACATGTGGATGCCAAGCATGATGGTTATGTCACATAAATTGCAGTTGTCATTGCTTACGTAGAGTTGTCAGGAATACGATTTATTTAAACAAGCATAATGCGTGTGCAGTTTGGTAATCATAACTATTTTACTTGCTGCTGGTGTACTTGGTGACCGCCTTGGTCCCCTCGCTCACAGCATGCTTGGCCAGCTCACCAGGCAGCAGCAGGCGCACAGCCGTCTGGATCTCGCGACTGGTGATGGTGGAGCGCTTGTTGTAGTGAGCCAGTCGGGAGGCTTCAGCGGCGATCCTCTCGAAGATGTCGTTCACGAAGCTGTTCATGATCGACATGGCCTTGCTGGAGATGCCAGTGTCAGGGTGCACCTGCTTCAGCACCTTGTAGATGTAGATGGCGTAGCTCTCCTTCCTCTTGCGCTTACGCTTCTTGTCGCCTGTGCGAACGGCCTTGGCTTTGCCGGCCTTCTTGGCGCCCTTGGAACTGACTTTGGGAGGCATAGTAACAGTTAGACGTTGTCAAGACTGAATATGACTCGGTTGCGCCAAAAAAGAGGCTTTAATGCCTGTGCCGCTGTGGCGCGAGACCCATGAAGAATTCTGGAATTTGATTGGTTCTGCTTACCAACGGGCAATCATGATTGGTTGCCCTTGTACACGAAAAGGTAAAATTGGAAGCAGAGTATAAAGGCCCTGCCAGTGTGTGCGTGTGCATACGCTTCGCAGCGACTCGTCAGTGTTCTTTATCAGTACTCCAAGCACTTTCTCCAACTTTCATCATGTCTGGTCGTGGAAAAGGCGGAAAAGTCAAGGGCAAGAGCAAGTCTCGCTCCTCCCGCGCTGGACTCCAGTTCCCAGTGGGCCGAATCCACAGGCTTCTGCGAAAGGGCAACTATGCTGAGCGCGTAGGCGCTGGTGCCCCCGTGTACC
>JAGGCT020002887.1:0-2500 GCA_017654935.2 Phymorhynchus buccinoides | reverse complement strand
GATCTCGCGACTGGTGATGGTGGAGCGCTTGTTGTAGTGAGCCAGTCGGGAGGCTTCAGCGGCGATCCTCTCGAAGATGTCGTTCACGAAGCTGTTCATGATCGACATGGCCTTGCTGGAGATGCCAGTGTCAGGGTGCACCTGCTTCAGCACCTTGTAGATGTAGATGGCGTAGCTCTCCTTCCTCTTGCGCTTACGCTTCTTGTCGCCTGTGCGAACGGCCTTGGCTTTGCCGGCCTTCTTGGCGCCCTTGGAACTGACTTTGGGAGGCATAGTAACAGTTAGACGTTGTCAAGACTGAATATGACTCGGTTGCGCCAAAAAAGAGGCTTTAATGCCTGTGCCGCTGTGGCGCGAGACCCATGAAGAATTCTGGAATTTGATTGGTTCTGCTTACCAACGGGCAATCATGATTGGTTGCCCTTGTACACGAAAAGGTAAAATTGGAAGCAGAGTATAAAGGCCCTGCCAGTGTGTGCGTGTGCATACGCTTCGCAGCGACTCGTCAGTGTTCTTTATCAGTACTCCAAGCACTTTCTCCAACTTTCATCATGTCTGGTCGTGGAAAAGGCGGAAAAGTCAAGGGCAAGAGCAAGTCTCGCTCCTCCCGCGCTGGACTCCAGTTCCCAGTGGGCCGAATCCACAGGCTTCTGCGAAAGGGCAACTATGCTGAGCGCGTAGGCGCTGGTGCCCCCGTGTACCTGGCGGCTGTTCTTGAGTACCTGGCCGCTGAGGTCCTGGAGTTGGCAGGCAACGCTGCCCGCGACAACAAGAAGACGAGAATCATCCCCCGTCACCTGCAGCTGGCCATCCGCAACGACGAGGAGCTCAACAAGCTCCTGTCCGGGGTTACCATCGCCCAGGGAGGTGTGCTGCCCAACATCCAGGCTGTGCTTCTGCCCAAGAAGTCTCAGACTAAGGCCCCCGGCGGAAAGGCATAAGAAGCCTCCTCCCTCCCCCCCCTCATCCCAAGGTCATCTTCAAGGTCCTTTTCAGGACCAGAGTAAAGTGGGTGTTGCGATCTCTGTAAAGGATGTTTTTTTTCTGGTGACCTCGTCACCGTGTTTCTTTGCAAAAACCTCATCCGTCAGGGTCCGCCTTTAATGAGCAGGGTTATACGTTTTCTCATTTTTCACGTTGCTTGAAGTAAAACCAATTTTGTTCTCTAACTTTGTGACTACGTGAGGTGGCTGGCTACTTTGTAATTTGATTCTTGAACAAACAATTGATTTGCTTGTTTACACAAACCATACAACCCAAAATTATTAGGCCTATTTCCATTGTTTTTTGGTTTTTTTGTTTTTTTTTAAAAAATTGGATCTCAGTTTTTGTGTGCAAATTGGGGGTTTTCCCCGTAAAACCATCTAAAGGATTTACTTTGATTTGCGTAATTCGTGTAGTCAAATGAACGCGCATGCGCGCGTGCGCGCGCACGCACGCACACACGTCACCGCACACGCAACACGCACCCGCACGGTACAGCACGCAACCCACGGACGACACGCACACTCACACACCACAACACACACACTACACTTACACGCCCACAAGCCAAGTGAGAGATGAGAATGAGGCAACTAGGATAGTAAAACTGCTGGGATAAAACTCATAAAAGACCCAGAGAGTACTGATTATACAGATGGACACGAAGGCACATAAACTTGACAAACGTGCAGCTTCCTTCGCAAAAGAAAAGGATGACACAATGCAGCACAGACTGACCGACAGCACAACTGGTCAGTCCGTTATCAAGCACTGGCTAATAATAACACTATGTGGTCAGCCCACATCAAACAGAATAATGATGCCGTCACAATGGTCAGTCCGTTATCAAGCACTGGCTGAGGATCCATCGGTTGATTGGGCGGGTCAAGGGTTAGGGGAAGACGGAGGTGGGGAGAGGAGTGTGTAGAGATGGGTGTGGAACAGATTTAACTCAAAGTAGAAATTCCATTTTGAAACTGCTCTTATGCCATACTAAATCACATCAGAACAGATAAATCCCCATGTAGTATTACGAAAAGGTCTTGGATTTATTCTAGATTTTTTTTATATTTGAAAAACAGATTTGGACATGTGGCTGCCAAGCATGATGGTTATGTCACATAAATTTGCAGTTGTCATTGCTTAAGTAGAGTTGTCGGAATTTACGATTTATTTAAACAAGACATAATGAGTGTGCAGTTTGGTAATCATAACTATGACTTAACGGTCAATATAATGCACTGAGAATCGGTTGAACCCACTTGGGAAAACATGGGTTGGCCCTGTGAAAAGGGCCTAGATATTGAAATCAAGCAAGCAAGCCTGGTTTTTTCAGCTCAGCTTTACATTGCTGTGGTTGTACTGGTGACCGTTGGTCCCCGCTCACGCGCGTGCTTGAGCCAGCTCGCCAGGCAGCAGCAGGCGCACAGCCGATTCTGGATTTCTCGCGGCTGGTGACTGGTGAGCGCTTTGTAATGGCAGTCTCTAGGCTTCCTCGGCGATCCTTTCGAAGATG
>JAGGCT020002884.1:7500-11707 GCA_017654935.2 Phymorhynchus buccinoides | reverse complement strand
ATATTTTTTATTTAAAATTAAAATAAATATATAAAAATTTTTATAATTTAATTTTTTATATTTATAAATAAAAATTGATTTTATATTATTAAAATATTTTATTAATTTTATTTTTTTTTATTTTTTTAAAATTAAATTAATAAATATAATTTAAATTAAATAAATTATTTTATTTAAAAATTTTAAAAAATTTAAAATTTATTTATTTTATTTTTTTTAATTTATTTTTTTAATATTTTTTATATTTTTTAAAAATTTAATTTAAAATTATTAAAATTTAATTATTTATTTTATATTATTTTTTTTATTTAAAATAATTATTTTTTTTTAAAAATTTAATTTTTTTAAAAATTATTAATAAATTATATTATTTATTTTATAATTTTTTTAATTTTCTATTTTATTTTTTTTTAATAAAAATTTTTTAATTTTATAATAATTATTTTTATTTTATTTAAATTATTTATAAATATAATTTTTAATTTAATTTAATATTTATTTTTTATTTTTAATTTTTTATAAATTATAATTTAATTAAATTTAAAAAAAATTTTAATTTTTTTAAAAATTTTTAAAAATATATTTTTTTATTATTTATTTTTTATTATTAAATTAATTTTTTTTAAATTAATAAAAATTATAAATAATATTTTTATATATAATTTTAAATAAATAATATAATTATAATATTTTATATTAAAAAAATTTTTTAATAAAATAAAATTAAATTATTTTTTTAATAAATTTTTATATAATTATAATATTTTTTAAAATTATAAATTATTTTATTTTTTTTATTTAAATTTTAATTTTATTTAAAATTTTATTTTTATATTAATTATTTTATAATTTTATTTTTTTTTTATATTTTTAATTTTTATTTTTTTTTAAATTTTAATATTATTATATAATTAATTTTAAATTTTTTTTATAATATATAATATAATTTTAAAAAAAATTTTATTATATATTATAATTTTAAAAAATTTAATAAATTAAAAATTTTTTTAAAAAATTTATATTATTTAAAAATTTTAATAAAAACATATTTTTGAGGATAAGCTCGAAAATCTAATTATTATATATAAAATTTATTTTTAAACTTAGGCTTGAAAATAGCCACTATTAGAGATTATGTTATAATTTCATTAATTATAAAAAAATAAAATAAATTTATTAATTGCTAAGAAAAGAAAACTTTTTAATTAACAAATAAGCTATATATATGTTAAAATGAGTATTTTAAAAATTATAAAATCAGATAAAATAATAACTCTGAATTACAAAAAAAAGATAATTTAAAATTTTATAAAGGAACTCGGCAAACACTTATCCTGCCTGTTTAGCAAAAACATGGCTTCTCGATTTTAATTTATGTGAAGTCGTACCTGCCCAGTGAAATTTTAATTTATGTGAAGTCGTACCTGCCCAGTGAAATTTTAACGGCCGCGGTACTCTGACCGTGCAAAGGTAGCATAATAATTTGCCTTATAATTGAAGGCTGGAATGAATGGTTTGTCAAGGATAAAACTGTCTCTATAAAATTTTATAGAATTTTATTTTTAGGTGAAAAAGCCTAAATTTCATTAAAAGACAAGAAGACCCTATCGAGCTTTAAAAAACTTAATAAATATTTACAACTAATTAGAAGTTTAATTATAAAAAATTTTGGTTGGGGCAACCTAGGAGTAAATAAAGCCTCCTTTTTTGAAAAAACTATTTTGTTAGGATCCAAAAATTTTGATCAGAAGAAATAGTTACCGTAGGGATAACAGCATTATTTTTTTTGAGAGCTCTTATCGAAAAAAAAGTTTGTGACCTCGATGTTGGACCAGAATATCCTGAAGATGCAGAAGTCTTCAAGGGTTGGTCTGTTCGACCATTAAAATTCTACGTGATCTGAGTTCAGACCGGCGTAAGCCAGGTCAGTTTCTATCTTTAAATTTATTAATTTTTTTTTTTAAAATTCTACGTGATATTACGAAATTGCTTTTTCTATCTTTAAATTTATTAATTTTTCTAGTACGAAAGGACCGAAAAACTGTAAAAATTATAAAAAAAGAAATAATTTAATAAAAAGTAAAATCAAATTAGCAAAATCAATGCAATTGACTTAGGATCAATAGATATAGATGAAATTTCTTTATTTGATAATATATTTTAATAAAGATGGCAGAAAAGTGCATTAGATTTAAGCTCTAAATATATAGATTAAATTTCTTTTCTTTATAGATGTATTTAGCAATTTTATCATCTTTATTTTCTTATGTTTGCATTTTACTTGCAGTCGCTTTTTTTACTCTTTTAGAACGAAAAGGACTTAGGTATATTCAAATTCGTAAAGGCCCTAATAAAGTTGGATTAATAGGTCTTCCTCAGCCTCTTGCAGATGCAGCTAAACTTTTAACTAAAGAGACAACCAAACCAGAAGTAGCTAATTACATTCTTTATTTTATAGCTCCTGTATTTAGTTTTATTTTGGCTCTTTTACTATGACAACTTTACCCTAGAATTTACCCTAGAATTTATTCACTTTCTTATTTTATATGAGGAATCTTATTTTTTCTTTGTGTATCCGGAATTTAAATGTCTATGGAACTCTTTTAGCGGGATGAGCATCTAATTCAAAATATTTATTACTTTCTTATTTTAAATGAGCAATTGCTCAAACAATTTCTTATTTTAATAAATGCTCTTATTTTATTATTTTTAGCGGGATTAGCTGGAAGATTTAGATTATTTTTTTAAGGAAACTCAAGAAATTTTATGATTTATATTAATTATGATTCCAGTATCATTAATCTGATTTACTACTTGTGTGGCAGAAACAAACCGGGCTCCATTTGATTTTGCCGAAGGAAAATCGGAACTTGTATCTGGATTTAATATTGAATATGGAGCTGCGGGATTTGCTCTTATTTTTTTAGCTGAATATGCTAATATTCTAGTTATAAGCCTATTTTCTGCATTATTATTTTTCGGTGGAAATTCTTTTATTTTTTTCGAAAGAGATTTAGGTTTTATAATAAAAGTTTTTTTTTTTAATATTTCTTTTTATCTTATTACGAGGAAGCTATTATTATTTTTCGGTGATTTATTTTTATTTTTTTAACCTGAAAATTTAGGTTTTATAATAATCACTTTTATTTTTTATAATTCTTACTATATTGGGTACGATTTATATTTTTAACGAAATTTAGTTTATTTTTTTATTAATTTTAAGTTAAAAATTATTTTTACCCTACGTTTTCATTTCTTAAATTAATTTTATTTAGTATAATTTTATTTATATTTTTAACTTTAAATCTTATTATTAAAATATTAACATTGGAAGTTAAAGATTATAATTTCTACTTTGTTAATATGCTTAGCTATTTAGTATAATTTTATGTAGATTATCCACTTTATGGTTATATTTTATTTTTAATTTATGTAGTAATTATTATTTCTAATTTTTTAATATGTTTTTTTTTTTTCTCCTAATGCTAATTTAATTTTTTTATTTTTTGATAAATTTTTTATATTTTATTTTTTTTTTTTTTTATTTTTAGTAATATTTTTATTTGCATTTTTTTTTTATTTAATTTTTTTTTTTTATTTTATAAATATTTATTATTTTTATATTAAATTTATTATTTTAAAGATAATTTATATTGAAAATAGAAATAAATATAATAATAAAAGTCTATGGAATTGAACTTGTATCTTCTCATATAATTTCTACCCTTATTGGTTTGGCCTTAATTTTATTAATTAATTTAATTGCTGTGGTAAAGATTTGTTATTTCCAACATGATTCTCTCCGGCCATTCAAAGATAAATTTTATGCGAAGTCCTATTCGAAAAATTCATCCAATTTTTAAGATTGTAAATGGAGCTTTTGTTGATCTTCCTGCCCCATCAAATTTATCAATTTGATGAAATTTTGGTTCATTATTAGGAATATGCCTAGTAATTCAAATTTTAACAGGATTATTTTTAGCTATGCATTATACAGCTCACGTAGATTTAGCATTTTTTTTTATTTTTTTTATTTTTTATTATTAGTTTTTTATTTGTATTTTATATTGGACGAGGTATATATTACTATATTAGATTTAGCATTTTTTTTTTTTTTAAAGATTTACTTATGGCTTCTTTACGATTTTTTTTTTTTTTTTTTTTTCATATTGGACGAGGTATATATTACTCTTCTTACCTTCAAATT
>JAGGCT020002881.1:0-5000 GCA_017654935.2 Phymorhynchus buccinoides | reverse complement strand
CTATATGTTTAATGTCTTACAATCTCATGGATTTGGCCAGAACGTATGTAGGTGGATCTCAGCTTTCTACAAAAACATTACTTCATATGTTACTGTAAATGAAAAAGTGTCTAAAAAGCTAGAAATACAACGTGGTTATAGTTAAGGCGACCCAATTTCACCGTATTTATTCGTTTTGTGTTCAGAGATACTTGCATGTTAAATCAAAGAAAACAATAATATCAAAGGCATTACTATAAATAACTAGAGGTGGGGGAAAAAACCGGTTTGAACCGAAAAACCGGTCCTGAAATTCCGCGGTTCGAAAAACCGGTTCGAGTTGCTGTGAACCGGTTTTTTTTAACCACAAACTGAAAGTAAGTTTCTCTTAGAATAACGCATTCTTTCCGAAGAACAACACTGAATATCAGCGCAGATTGGGTGTTTGTAAACGAAGAGTAGCTGTTTCTAGTTGTCTGGTGTTGTAAAGAGCAAGTATGGCCAATGATTAGGCCTACACTACAGTAACGAACATTTGGAGGCATTTTCTCCTTGAATTTGTTTTCGAAAGAGTGATGGAGTGATTGTAGAAAGTATTGCTTTGTGCTTGCAATGTGGCAGTGCGATTAATCGGGGTAGTGGAACAACAAACATGACTAATCACCAAGAGAACTGTGAATGGAACAACAATAAAACAATGTATTTTTAAGTTTATTTAATTTCATTTCTATAAATTCTTATGCTAAGAAGATGAGCAAATATGAAAAGATTTTGATCTGCACACACACACACACACACACACACACACACACACACACGCATACGCACGCACGCACGCACGCACGCACGCACGCACACACGCACGCGCACGCACACACACACACACACACACACACACACACACACACACACACACACACACACACACACACACACACACACACACACACACACACACACACACACACACACACACACACACACACACACACACACACACACAAGTCTTATCAATAAACGGACATGAACTTGCTATGATATTTGCACTGTATTTTATTCATACGTAAATGTGTATACTCTCTCCCTCTCCCTCTCCCTCCCTCTCTCTCTCTCTCTCTCTCTCTCTCTCTCTCTCTCTCTCTCTCTCTCTCTCTCTCTCTCTCTCTCTCTCTCCCACCTCCGTCTCACTCTATGTACTGACCTCTAAAATCCAAACGATGTACGGTTTTGTCTAAAATTTGATTTGTTTTGCGAGGAGGGGGAGGGGGTGTTCATTGTTATAACTGGGATTGGGAGTAGCTTCATAAGCTGCTTAATGTACATTCAATAGTTATTGTTCGATTAAAATGAATGCGCTTACTGAAGATATTGTCTAAAAGTAGAATATGTCATTACTGTTGTAAGAATGAGAGAGAGAGACACTGGACACGGGAAAACTTTATTTGACAAGGATAAAGATTTTAGGCGATGCCTATTCTTACAATCTGTCCTTGGACAAAAGAAAAACAAATTTAATAATAAAAACCATTAAGAGAGAGAGAGAGAGAGAGAGAGAGAGAGAGAGAGAGAGAGAGAGAGAGAGAGAGAGAGAGAGAGAGAGAGAGAGAGAGAGAGAGAGAGAGAGATAACGATTGAAAACGAAATATTATTTAACCAGGGAACATGAGATTAGCAATAACAGCTTTTCTCCACCTAGCCCTGGGACGGAGAGAGAGAATGTGTGTGTGCGTGTATGTGCGTGTGCAAACGCGCGTATGTGCGATTGTGCGCGTGTGATTGTGTGTGCGTGCGCACGCTCGTGTGTGATATTTGTTTCTTCCATTGTGAAATATTTTCTCTTCTCATTTTGTTTATTTGTTCAGGTACATAATTAAGATTAGTATACTTTTGTATTCCTTATCCTCCCGCTACATATCTGATCAAAGCTGGTTCATTGCGTTGTGAATGTGCCACCATCCATCCTCCACACTCCAACTGCCATATGACGTTTTGTTTTTGCTTTGGTTTAATTATTTCCCCTATGATTATTATATTTTTCAACTACACCCTTACCATCACCTTCCTTTGACACGGGCAGATGGCCCCATCATTAAAATGTTTGTTGGAGTTGAGCTGAGTTTTTAGTCGAGTGTGTGTGTGTGTGCGCGCGCGTGTGTGTGAATATTCTGACAAATAAATATGTTTGCATAGGTGACACTACTGGCAGTGGTTAAAAAACCGGTTAGAAAAGACCGGTTCGGAGAGGAAAAACCGGTTCGAAAATTTGAACCGGTTCTCAACTCTATAAATAACACTGATTTCAAACTTAGTTTATTTGGAGATGATACATCCTTCACGTTAGACTTAGAGGGAGATAAAGAATCATGAAAATATTTTCAAAACTTTTACACAATTTGGATATTCATCAGGCTTAATGCTAAATATTGAAAACAAAAGTTAACGTTTGGCTAGGAAGTAAAAATAATTCAAGCTGTAAATATCTACCACATAAAAATATGAAATGGACCCCCCCCCCTCCCCCCAATATAAACTGCTAGGTATTCGGTTCTCTAATGATTTATCAAAAATTACAGAACTAAACACAGCAGATAAATTAATTGAAGTAACGAAACTATTTAATATCTGGTCAAAAAGAGTATGCACACCTATTGGTAAAATCGCGCTATTAAAATCGGTCATTCTGTCAAAGTTGATATATTTATGGATTATTTTACCAAATCCTCCTGACAAAGACATAAAAGAGTTGCAACTCAAATGTTTTAAATTTGTTTTGGGAAATAAGCCAGACAAAATCAAACGATGCTATGCAGTAAACAGGATAGAGAATGGAGGCTTGGAAATACCAAACATAAGTACATAATATTATCTACAGGCTTTGAATATTATGTGGATGAGGAAGGTATACTTAGTAAAAGCAAAGTGGAATCAGATCTTGGCCTCTGTGTGTCCTGAAATAAAACTAATTGATATCTATGGTCCTGAAAAAGTTTAGCAAGTCTAAATGTAATACCTTTTGGAAAGATGTCATATTCACATTTTCATGAAAGAGTAGAGTTAAAACACCCTCCAGAAGTATTAGCTGAACCAATCTTTTACAATAAGAGATTTAAAAGGAAATAAAACTTTTTGCTACAAAAAATGGCTGCACAAAGATATATGTTTAGTGAAAGTTGTTGTAGATTTGACCAGATTATACTGTATGCAAAATATTGTATTTATAAATGTAGAAGAAATGAAGTAACACCGAATGCACAATATTTTATAAGAGGTCATAGGAATATGCATCAAACTGAAAAAATATGCTTACTCTATGGACATGAGATAGTCTCCTTTGATTTTTGTAAACAAAATGGTTTCCTTATATAAACTTAATTGCTTGCTGACTTCCCCATACATCTTTGATATATCATGATTACTTTTTCCCATGTGATTTTACATGTATGTCTATGTGCTGATTCTGAATGTCTCAAATCTAATCATTCCACTGTGATTTAAAAATATTATTAATTAAAAAAAAGTCGTAACTTTCAAGTAAGACAAGATTGTGAAAAGTGTGGAGCCAGTTTGATATCAGCTGGAACTTCAATAAAGATGTCATATCAGTCTACTTTCAAGACGTCATTTCTTAAACCCTGTCATTCTGTAGATTTTCTTCAAGGGCAGTGGAAAGAGCGTGGGTCGAAGAGATGGTAATTTTTCAGTAGACTCAAAAGAATGATTGTATCATCTGCATAGAAATGCAGTCAAAGTATTTGACATAGCCAAAGAATGGGAAATAGGCCATACGACAGTGTTCCATTTGATTTTTTTGTTCTTCAACACATGATGGAGGTGAGTGCATTCCCCTCATTGGCACAAGGAAACTTCTACCGCAGAAATCGAAAGTTCAATTTTCAAAATTGTACAAGAAAATTCTAGAGGGTCTGTGACATATATAACCTACATTCTTAGTAATTGAAGACAAAACAAATTTTTGCGTCAAGTGTCGGAAAAATGCTCAAATAGCAATGGTTCCAAAAGACGATTTTGAAAGAACATGGCTATGAAGGAGATCAACGGAAATAAACGCCTAGTATATGTCAAGGAGGAGAAGTGGTAAAGTGTGGAAGGAGGATGGGACTAAGTAACCTTTACTGATGAAACCAAGATAAAAGTTGACACCAGCTGCTGTGGTGTAGTGGCTAGCGTCGCGGACTACTGGCTGGGAGGTCTTGGGTTCGAATCCCATCAGAGGCGAGGGTGTTTGCGGTCCTGGACCGACTCCTACCCAGAGTGAGTGGCTATGGGCTCAATGGGAAGACTGAAACCACACAGTCGAGTTTCATCCGCTTAACGGATGCGATTCTGAGAGTGTTGCTCTAATTGCAAGACCAACACTGCAGGTGTCTGTAGTTCTCGGGCCTGGTTAACGCCGGGATATCATTATGAAAGGAAGCGTAGAATACAGCCCTGCCATGCAGTCTCAGACCGATACGGAACTCCATAGCATCATCATCATCATTATCATCGGCCTCATTTTCCATCAATCATAAAATTAAAAAATGTCTCAAATTCTGTGGCTTTGCATGCCCTGCTCTCATGGTGACCTCAGTTTCGGTTTCCAATCCAGTCTATGCCTTGGTGCGTTCGGGTCAAAGTCATGGGGATCAGTGTGTTCTGCTGGGGAGCTGTCGACGGTGGACGGTCGTGGTGGCGCCCTCGGAGGAGGACCTCACTCACGCTGGCTCCGCGACTAAGAGAATAGTGTCGTCAGTAGGGGGCTTAGTAGGTGGTGTCCTGAACAGGCTCCACTGAACTCCACCGAAGTGACTCAGCAGAAGTGCAGTGTCTCCTCGGTTGGTTGCCTCCTGACGGTCTAACATAGATTCGCTCCCCTTGGACTGCTGGTCTCGGTTTCTGTGACTTGAACAAACCCGGGTGTAGCTGCGAATTGGAATTCGGAACGAGCGGCGTGGGAGCAACGCCACTGTACAGCCCAGAAGATGGGACAGCAACAACAACAACAAAAAAAAAAAAAAAAA
>JAGGCT020002880.1:0-35651 GCA_017654935.2 Phymorhynchus buccinoides | reverse complement strand
GTTTTTTCTCAGCTTGTTGTTTTTCTTGTTCTATTTTAGCTCTTCGAATAGCTTCAGCATAGGTGATATATGTTTCTCCACGGATTCTGTTAGCTTTGAGGCGGATTTGAAACTGGGGGCAGCCCTGGTAGGCGGCAGAGTGGGCTCCCCCACAGTTGATACATTTGAATGTTTCGCTTGTGCAGTCTTTAGCTAGGTGGTCTGTTTGTGAACATCTTGGACATGTAATTTTTTTTGCGTGGCACTGACTTGCCAGGTGTCCGAAACGTGAGCACTTATGGCATCTGCGAACTGGTGCCACATATGGGTGCACCATGAAGTCTTCAGTGTCTATTGTGACAATTTTTGGCAGAGTAGTTGAGTGGAAAGTTATTTTGATGGCTTTGGATGGAGTGCCGTCTTTGTTATTGAGACGACTGATTTTGTGAGCCTTATCTACATAGGGGAGTAGTTCTTGTGGGTCTACCATTGTGTCAATGCCTTTTATGACTCCTTCTGTTGTAGCTATTGGTTTAGTGCACTTGATGTTTATGCCAACCAGAGTTGTTTTCTTTAGTAGTTGATCCTGTTGTTTGGCTGAGGAGCAGCCTATTAGCCATTTGTGATTGCCTAATGATCGTTGTGAGATGATCGGCCCTAGTGTCTGTCTCCAAACTTTGACATTTGTGGCAGGGCCCAAGCCCCCGTATGTACAGGAGCCGGTCCCTAGATCTTCCATGATAACTGGAAATTTGAGGAACAATGGTGGTGGTTGTTCTTGGTTTGTTTTTCTTGATTGTTTTTTCCACATTGGAACTGACTTTGGGGAGGTTCTGTCATTAGACTTTGTTTGTTGTAGTTTTTCTTCTGTGTTTTGATTTGTGACGCTGTCTTCTAGAGTTATTTCTTCACGAAGAGTGTTATCTAGAGAGTGCATTTCAGCATCTACTGTGTTTTTGTTTGGTGATTTAGCCTTTACTTGATCCAAAGGAATTTGTCTGGGAGTCGAGCTCAATGGGCTTTTGCCTTCCATAGAGTTTTTAGGCTTTTTGTTTTCTCCTTCGTTAAGAGGAGAATATGGGTCTGAGGGGGTTCGTTGACCTCTACTTCTTTTTCTAGGAGTGTTCCGTTCGGATTCTGAGGGTAGTGTAAAAAACACCCCTTCACTATTTGAATCTTCATCACATGATGATTCTGAGATCCATTCTTCATTTTCTGTACTATCTGATTTAGAACCCCACTTTGGGGTGGTCTGTTTACTCATTGTCAAATTTTCCGTTCTGTCAAGATCTTATCAGTTATTTTATTGTTTTTTAGAGGTTAATTTATTTATAACTTCTTTTAGTATTATGTTTTTAAGAATACTGTAAGAAAGGGAGCTATCTTTACTTTATGTAATCCCGAAAAAACGGTAGTCACAAGTCCTAAGATTCTTAAAACTAATAGAATAAACCGGAGGCCAAAGACCTTTGCACGGTTAAAATCCTATTTTGTAAGTAAAACCTAGTTAAGAGACGGAAGAAAGGATCAAAGATGGCGGAAAAAAGGGGAGGTTGAATGAGCCGACCCCCAATGAACACTTAACTCGAGTAGGAGTAGTAGTAGTAATTTTGGTGTTTTACGTCCTCTCGACCCGGGAAGGCACATATGGGACATGTGTATTAGTTGGGTATGGGTAAATAAAGATAAAACATCACAGGACACATGAGGACAAGACGTGGACAAACATATAGTGGTGGGGGGGAATTCTCCTAGCTAGCAAGTTTAAAATGATCATTTGAAATGATTATGAACCGAAGTTCGAGCTTAAAATTATTTTGGAACCGAAGTTCGTGTTAAATGAATTGTAAAATAGTAGGGTGTTATATAAAATTCAAAATTCTTGTCTTGGTCGACCGAAACAACCGATAAAGTTTAAAATTCAGGGCTACGGGGTTTAAAAACTCCAAAAGCTTTATTTTATTATTAAAAGACAAAACTGTCCTTTACTTATGTTAAAAGACTTATATTTACAGGTGTTTATTTAATCTATTGTAAAAAATAGATCACGGGGCGAAGGCCCTATTTTATAAAAGTTTAAAATTATCCACTTTGGGGAGAGAACTCTCTCCCCTGGGACTTCCCTGGAGAGAGAGCAGGGGAAGGTATTTACATTACTCGAGTAGGAGTAGTAGTAATTTTGGTGTTTTACGTCCTCTCGACCCGGGAAGGCACATATGGGACATGTATATTAGTAGGGTATGTGAAAATAAGGAAAACGACATTTTACAAGACATACAGAGACAAAAACATAAACATTACATATAATTGGGAGGAGGGGATGGAATTCTCTTTGTGCGCAAGTTAAAATGTTCTTTTGAAAAGATTGGGAAACCGAATTCGTGTTAAGACAGATTGCGAATCGTGATTCTTAATAAAAGAATCTATGTGTGTATAAAATGTTGTATTTTTTTTTTAAAAAGCTTGTATATCTTGTCTGACCCAAACCGACGAATTTCTGTACATTAAAATTCCAGGGCTACTGGTTTTAAAAGTCAAGAAATATCTTTATTTTATTATTAAAAGCCTAATTTGGCCCATAGTTATGTTAAAATTTGTATTTACAAATATTTATTTAATTTATTTACAAAAATTTATGACTTGAATTTCAGGTCAAAGGGCAAGGCCCCATAGATAGATAAAATTTAAAATATCCTATCGGGGGAGAGAACTCTCTCCCCAATGACTTCCCTGTAAACAAAAGCAGGGGAAATATGTACATGCGGATAGTTAATTTTATTAAAGAACCGTAACAGTCTTGTGTTTATACTTTTATTTACATAAAGTTCTGGGAACAACAAAAGAGGGGGAGGGAGGGACTTCGGAGGGTCTCAGCACACAGTGGGGGGCGGGACAAACGGGGGGAGCGATACGCAGGCCATCCCTGCGTCAACCACCCACACGCAGGCCCACCCCAACAAGGGGGAGACCAGCTCGACGAAGTAAAATAAGAATAAAAAAGGTTCCCAGAACATGGGGATTTAGGCCGTGATATTGTTTAAAATTTATTATTCCGTTCATACAACATTCGTTCAATTATTAATATTTTGATTTTTGCGGCAATAGCGCAACCAGAAAGGGAGACTACCCGGTTGGTGAAGTAATCCATATAGGTGGGGAATCCATGTTAAAATTTGTAAAAATGCTTGTAGTAAAATTGCGAATTATGTTAAAATATGTTCGAAGGATAAGATATTTATGGATAAAATGTTGTTCATAAAATATATAAAAGTCATCGTAGGACGGGTATGAGCTGTGTAGGACCCCGGCAGGCAATCGGCGACCGTGGTGCATCTTTTTTTTTTTTTTTTTTTTTTAATTAAAGTTTTACGCCCTCTTGGGCCTTTCGGCCATGTGGGGCATTAGGGTGTTTACTTGGAGATATCAGAGAAAGGGAGGGATGGGGGCGGGGAGGGGGGGGGGAAGAGGTCCGGAGGATCTCAGCACACCAAGTGAAGGCAGGCCCACCATTGGGGGGATACGCAAGACATCCTCGCGTCACCCCCATCGATGGGCCCACCCCCTCCAGTGGGAGGTCGGCTCACGGACCACTTGGGGGGGGGAAAGGAGGGGGAGGGGAGGTAGACACCCGGAGGTACTCGACCTTAAAAAGGGAGACCAGCGCTCGGGATACTAGGGGAGAGGGGAGGGGAGGGGGGGGGGGGGGGAGGAGGAGGGGAGGAGAGGGGGGGGGGGGGGGGAGGGGGGTGAGGGGGGAAGGAGAGGGGGGGGGGGAGTCTAAAATTAGCTCATTCCTTTAACTTTTGGTTGATACCAGGCTCGCATTTGACAAACTGACTTCTTATTTTTTTTAAAATCTACTAAAACGTTACGACCTAAAAATGTATCATTCACTGAGCATCTTCTCGATTATTAATTAAAATTTTCAGGACCACGGGTTAAAATTAAACTTTTTATTAATAAAAAAAAATTTTTTTAATGTGACGTGAGGTCTGTTAAAATTTAAGAGAAAGAAAAAAAAAAAAAAAAAAAAAGGAAGCTATTTACAGAGCGTATCTTAGTTATTTACATTTAGATAATAAAATATTGTAAGGGTTGATTGTGAATTTGTAGTAAATAACGGGTAAGGGGAAAAGAAGACTAGGCTGGGGTCAAACCCCTGACCTATGGTATCTGTGTGCGGTGTCTTAACCTCTCGGCTGTTGCTTAGGTTATTAATAGTGAAAGTTACTCTTTTATTCACAACCACAGGGGGGGAGGCGTCCTAGCTAAAAGTAAAACGCAGGAATCCGTCTGCCCTAACTACTGTGGGGCGATAAGAGTTATCGTGTTAAAATCAACTATGTACATCTATCTACACCCGTCATGCCTTTATACAGCCAATTCATCCTCGGTAAAATATTTACATTTTTAATAAGAAATAAAAGGAAGGTAAAAACCCGAGATTATAAAAATGGGCCACGACGGGTACGACCGAGTTTGAGCGGAAAAAAAAAAAAAAAAAAAAAAAAAAAAAGCTTGAGTGGATTAGAATGGCTATTGGGGTCAGTGGTGAGTTGTATGTTTTTCTTGTTGTTTCCGTGTTGGGTAACTGGTAGTGTTTATATAAGGGGTGAGAAGGGTTGGTATGAGGTGTGTTCAAGTTCTGGTTTTTGGTGGGGAGGGGGTATGGGTGAGAACGAGGTTCTTCTGTTTTTGTTGGGGTGGGTGGGTCATTGTGGGATTTTTATCATTAAGATTTATAATAAAATCTAGTATCACGATTAAAAAAGGCTGTGTTTATTCCAAGTCCAATAAAAGTGATTTATATTAAGAAGTGATTAATTAAGAGGTGGAATGTTTTTGTTTTTTGTTGTTGTTGGGTTTGTTTGTTTTTTTGAAAAGGAAGGTCGGCTGCCAGTCCGCGTGAGTGGGTAGGGTTATATCCTATTCCAGGGTGAGAACCTTCCGCGGGAGGCATGTTGGGTTGTAGATGATTTGATATTTGTAGTGAGTAGAATTGAAGTTTTGTTGTTGTTTTTGGAGCCCATAGAGGGGGAGGGGGGCTTGGACTGGCCCCCGTTGAAGGGACGATAGAAGGAAAGTAGGGGAGGGGGGGCGATCCCCAAAGATTTGGGGATCTGTGACCCCTGCGATGTGACAAAACCTCTCCTCTGGGCCTCGGGGGGGATGGGGATGGGGGGTGGTTGGCTAGACCTGGGGACCGGTCCAGGGAGATGCCGCTCGTTCCGGGGGGGGAACCGCCGGGGGGCGCCGGCCGGGGCCGCACGCCCCTGGTAGAGGCAAATGGGGGTACGGTCCCGGGCGGCAACCCCCGACGACTCACTTGCCCCCAGAGACAAGGACCAGTTGGAAGTTGGGGGAGAGAGGGGCCGGGGTGACGCCCCCCGCCGGGCGGCCCGCCAGCCGGGAGACGCGGCGCCACTCGAGAGGGCCGATAGGGTTTCGGGCACGCCCGCGCACCCGCCGAGCACCCGGCCGGCGGGGGGAGGCCACCCGAGTCACTGGGTGGTGGGAGTGGGGCCCTTTGGAGAGGCAGCATACACCAGACCAGGGGTCACGGGGAAGGGCTTTATTTTGGATTATTGTACAGAGAAAAGATAGAATGGATTAGAATATGTAGCCAAAAGAAGCCCGGCCGAGGGCCTCCGCCAGCCAGATTATAGGTTGCCAGCCATGAGTTTGGCTATGGATTATGGTTTGTTTTGTAAAGGGAATCTTGTTTATTTTAAGTTTTGTTACTAAGTTGTCTAATTCGAGGGTGATAGTATTACAGTGTGAGAATATGTGATCTACTGTTAGGAAGTCTCCACACTCACATTCTAGTTCTTGAAATTTGTAAAAAGTGGCCTCGGTTCTGAGTCTGTAAATTAAAGATAGAACAGATCGAGGAACGGGGGGAAAAAGTCCCCCCTTAACAATTTGGTGATCCCAGGAGTGAGCTTTGCACCGGGTTTCAAGTTCCCGAGCCCACCCCAGGAATGATTTTTTCGTAAGGATAGATTTAAATTCTTGGATAGAGAGTTTGATGTTTATTTTAGTACCGGCCCGACCAAGGGCCGCCTGTTTGGCGGCCCAGTCGGCCTGGTCGTTACCATGTAGGTCACAGTGGGAAGGGATCCAGCCTAGTGATATGTCTGTGCCCTTAATTGTGATCTGGTGTATGAGGAAGTTAATTTCTTGTACTACGGAACGTCTATTTTTAGAATGGCCTACTAAAGCTTGAATGGATGAGAGTGAGTCTGATAGTATAACTGCACTTCGTGGTGGGTTTGGGAAGTTGTTGATATAAACGCATGCTTCTAGTATGGCCCAGAGTTCGGCGCTGAATATTGAGATGTTATTATTTAGTTGGAATGATTTAGTGATTTTAAGATCTGGAATTGTAAATGCGCAGCCTGTTTGTTGATTGATTTTGGAGCCGTCTGTATATATAAGGAGATGTTGGTGAAGACTGTGGATTTTTTCTAAGGCTGCGACTTTTAGTCTGTTTGGGTCTTCTTGTTTAGAGTATTGTTCGTGTAGGGAGGTGTCTGTTGTTATCGGAGTCACCTCCCACTGTGGGTAGTCATATGTAGGGTGGGTGGAGACTTCCGCTATGTTGACTCCTGCCTCATGGAACAGATCTTCAGTGTATTTGGTTATGGGTATGGATTTGTGATACAGGGACGGATGTTTGGTTATATGGTCAGGATGAGAGTGGTAATAAGGGTTAGAGAAGTTATCATAGAATTCAAAGTCTGTGTAAGTTTGAGTAGCGTATATACGGGGAAGGAGAATAGAGCAGTTAAGTTTTAGTAATTTACGCAGAGGGAGCCAGCCCACATCTCGATAAATGAGATCAGTTACCGCATAGCGGGGGAGCCCCAAAGCTATCTTAAGGCCACGGAGTTCTATTCTTTGTAATTTAATTAGGTCATGTGTTGTTAGGGAGTGCATGGCTTCTATTCCGTATACTAGTTGGCTGCGAATGAGTGATCTTACAAGGTTAGTTAGTATTTTAGGGTCTTGTGCCCATTTTTCATGGGAGATAATTTTGATGAAGTTTAGTATTTTATAAGCTTTCCTAGTTATATAGTTAATGTGTTCTGTCCAGGAGAGATTATAGTTTATAATAACACCTAGGAATTTGGCATGGTTGGAGGCCGCTACTGCTTGTCCGTTGATGGTTATTGATAAATTATAGTTAACTGTGGGCTTTTTGATGTTAGTTAGTATTAAAAAGAGACATTTATTTGGGGCCAATGAAAAACCGTTGTCTTGTAGATAGTGGGCTATTAGGTTAGTTTGTTTTTGATGTTGTTTTAGGGCTTCTTTAAGTTTTGTTTGATTAATTTTTGTCATAGTTAGGGTCCAGGTTGCTATATCATCTGCATACATACTAATTTTGTTGTTTTTGATGTTTGTTTTAGTAATGTCTGATACCATAATGTTAAAGAGAGTAGGGGCAATTATGCTACCTTGGGGCACCCCCATATCAAGCGAGTGACTGTCAGAGAGGGACTGGCCCACTCTTACTCTCATGGATCGGTTTTCTAGGAAGGATTTGATAAAGTTAAAGAGGTTTCCTTCCACGCCGAGCCTGCTGAGTTTTTGAAGTAGTTTCCCATGCCAGACAGTGTCATAAGCACCCTTGATGTCAAAAAAGGTGACAAGTACACTCTTTTGGCGGGCGAAGGCTTTTCTGGCATGGGAAGTGAGCTTGACAATCTGTTCTGTGCAACTTCTATGCTTTCTGAAACCTGCTTGTACTTGGGGGAGTATGTTGTTTCTTTGTAGGTGGTATTCTAATCGTGAACGCACGATTCTTTCGTACACCTTACCCAGGTGAGGGGTGAGGGAGATGGGGCGGTAGCTCTTGGGATCCTGTTTTGGTTTCCCAGTTTTCAGGATCCCGACTACCTGTGCACATTTCCAAGCCTGGGGCACTTCCCCACTCTCCCAACACCTGGAGTAGAAGTGGTTAAGAATTGACAAAAAAAGTAGGGGGTAGTTGTTTAAGTATACTGTAGGAGATGGGATCCCCTCCTGTTGCTTTGTTAACTTTTTTAATACTACGAAGGGCCGTGGCAAGCTCGGCGAGTTTGAGAGGGGCATTAATACAGTCAGTGTTATTTATGGATTTGGGGGGGGGGGGGATTGTATTTCTTTTTTGTTGTTCCGCAGGGGAGAGATGTTTTGTTTGGCTGGCTTTGGCGAATGTCTCGGCCAGGACATTGGCTGTTTCTTGATTGGTTTTAGTGATTTTATTGAAGGTAGGGCAGAGAATTTGCGGTGTTTTTGGTTTGCCTCCCGCTTTGATCCTACGCAGTCTTTTCCAGGCACTATTTAGATCTTTAAATGACAGAATTGGCTCGTTGGTGAAGTATTCTAATTTAGCCTTGGCGACCATCTTTTTACTATATTTTTCAGCTATACATTTATTTTGATGGTTAGGGTGAGAAGGTTGTTTATTAAATGTATTGCATGCGGAGTGTTTTTGTTGGACGGCCTCTGCACATTCATCGTTCCACCAGGGGTTGTTTCTCATTTGATAGTTGGAATTAGGGGTTGATTTTGGAATTGTGGTGTCTGCTGCTGTAGAGATGGCTGTTCTTATGTTATCATAGTAAGTTTCTAGATGTGTATTTAGTAGGCTTTCGTGGGTGTATGAGCTGAGCAGAGTTTTAAACTGTTGCCAATTGGCTTTGTCGTATTTGTATTGAGGGGGTGGTGGGGGGTCTTTGGATATCTCGATTTCTGCTGTGAGGGATATGATAATGGGTTTGTGGTCAGATCCTAGGGGGTCTACTTGGGGAGTCCATGAGAATTCGGTAAGGAGTTGGGGGCTGGCTAAGGTTAAGTCTATGGCTGTAAGTCTGTCTGTGGGTCTGTCGGGGTAACGAGTAGTAGAGCCGTCATTTAAAAGGGTTAAGTTAGAGTTTAGAATGTCAGTAAAAAGTTTTTGGCCCCCTTGTGAGTGATGGGCCGCGTTTTTTTCCCATGAGGGGTGGTGGGCGTTAAAATCTCCGACCACCACCCATGACTCAGTTGGGGGGAGGGAGGCAATCCAGTCTTCAGTGGGCATTTTGTCGTATCCTCGGGGGAAATAAGTATTGATTATTTTAGTGGGCTTATTATTTAGTGTGATTTGGATAGTATTGGAGTAGACTGTGGGGTGGACGTTTTGTATAGGGGAGGGTGTGTGCTGAAATTGGATGTTTTGGTGAACATATGTGGCTGTTTGTATGTCTCCTTGAAAGTTACTGACCCCTGGTGGATGGCAGAAGCCGTCCAGTTTTGGTAGTTTGGAATAATGTACTCTAAGAGATTGAAGACAAATAATATGGAATTGAATGGGGTTTGTTGTTAGGAAGTTGATAAGGAAAGGGAGGTTCGGTGTTACGGCGCGACAGTTCCACTGGAGCAGGTTTAGGGACCCAGGCGCCGTAACATTTGGGACCTGTGAGGTGCCCTCAGCAGCGACGTGCAGGCTGGGGGGGTACTATTTTGTTCTTTGTCTGGGAGGACTGTCTGCGTTTTTTGGCCTCTGTTTGTTCCTGATCAGGGCGGCAAATGAGTTGGGCAATTCGCATGCAGTTTGAGGAGGGGGAGATATCAAATGGTTCAGGGAACATAGATTGTGGTAACAGGGACTTAAGTCCCTGTACGAGTGTTAGTGGTTTGGTTGAAGTTCTGGCTTTGGCTATTTCTATGAGCATTTGGGTCATGAATTGTTCACCTTGGGTTTTGTCACTGACGTCCAGGTTGTTGAGTTCGAGTTGGATGATGGGGGAGGGGGTGGGGGGGGGGGGGGGGGGGGGGGGGGGGATTGTCGGGAGGTGGTTTGTCAGTTTGTTGGTCAGGGCTGTCACAAGTTGTGTCAGGTGGTTATCTAGTTGTTTCATCATTATTTTGGTTTGTTTAGTTATTTGGTCTTCAACAATTTCCTGGATTTTTTTTTCAGTTAGGCTTTTGGCTCGGGAAATCTTGAGGGCTTGGGCTTTAAGTTTGTATTGTGTGGCCTGGTAGGAGGGGATTCTTCGGCGAAAGCTTGAGGGCACGCCCTTGAGGAGGGCGTAGTTTTTCGTGGTGGGGGCTGATGGAGCTGAAGGAGATTTTTGTAGAATGGTTGGTTTGGGTTGAGTTAGTTTATAACGGGGGGCGGGGGTTGGTTTTGTGGGGAGCTTCTGTCTGGTCATGTCGGCGTAGCTAATGGTCGCCGAACGCCCAATGGCGTTCCCAGTCCTCCAAGACGGATCTACCGGGGGGAGGGGGGAAGGGGGGGGGGTGCTATTTTGTATTTGTTTGTGTTTGTGGTTTTGGTCGATGGCCGCCTTGGCTCTCCTAATTGCCTCTGCGTAGGGAATGAAGGTCTCACCCCGGAATTTGTTGGCTTGGAGTCGTAATTTGTATTCAGGACACCCGGCGTAGGCTGCCGAGTGACCCCCTAAACAGTTAACACATTTACGTTCAACGGTCTGGCACTCGGTAGCCAGGTGTCCTGTCTGAGAACAGCGGGCGCAGGTCTTATTAGTAGCGCGACAGTGTTGAGCTGTGTGGCCGAGTCGGGCACAGTTTTGGCACCTACGCACCGGGGCGACATAGGTGTGCACCTTGTACTCGACGGCATTGATCTTAATGTAGTCCGGAAGGTAGGTGCACGTGAAGGTGATCTTGACTGCCCTAGAGTCGGAGCCGTCTCGATTTTTCAGTCTTATCGCGGTTTTCGCTTCTGGTATGTGGGGGAGCATGTCAAGTACGCTCTCGGAAATAGGGATCCCCTTTATGACACCTTCGGTCGTTGCGGAAGGGATTGTGCATTTAATTTTTATGTTGGAAATTTCTGTCATGGCGGCTAAGTTTTTCTGTTGTTTGGCCGACTGGCAGCCGATCAGCCAACTGTTGTTAGGAAGAGCTCGTTGGCTCTGGATGGGACCGATGGTATTTTTGCCACATTTTATAAGATGTGGTGGGACCAAGGCCTCGAAGGGTGGCCTGGCCGGTAAGCAGGTCCTGAACTTTGACTGGAAACTTGAGAAATTCAGGGGGAAGTTGGTCGTTGTTAGGGCGTCTTCTATTTGGTAGGCGGTTTTGGCTTTTTGGTGTGGTGCATCTTAAAAGTGGTGGTGGGGTGTATGTTTGCTTTGGTCCTCTTCGTTAAGCGAGAGGACCAATGAAAAGCGTTGTAAATTTTGACAGTGAAGTACTACACGAATATTCGCGATAAGAGGCGTTCATCACGTAGCTTGTTTTATTATTATACACTCACTGCCTAGCCGCCGAAGCGAGCACACCTGAGCTCCCGAATTAAGCGACGCTGCGAAATCAACAGACGAACGAACTACAAAAGAAGAAGACGCGCTACTACTACAGCGCCCACTCTACACCCCACTAAAGGGAAGGATAACTTCACTCCACGCAGCTACCACTAGGCTTCGGCCTATCTGCGCCCACTTCACTTCGCCTCAAATTAAAAGGTGCCACCACTACTGGAACGAGCGAACGGCACCACAACAACGCCACGCCTACAACTCGCGAGGCTCCTCCTCGATCTTGGGCCCTCTCCTCCTGTATTATTAAGACTCATGTGAGTAAATAGAAATCTCGGTTCAGACCGAGTCCTAAGTTCACTCTTAGGCCTCATCTTTCATAACAGCCTTAGTTAAATTAAGTGTAGTTCCTCTTGTTCCGGGTTGGCACCCTTCCACCTCTCTTGATTTATATTTTCACTAACAAATTTTTTTCCCCTTTATGATTTTCTTCTGTGTTTTTCATTTTCTGTTTTACATAGATTAGTGAAGCACAGATGAGCAAAAGCGGAAAGACAAAAGGGGGGGGCGACCCCCCCGAACCCGAAATAGTCAGGGAGACCCCCCAGTCACCCAGCCCCAACAAAGATCTCTCAATCACAAATCCTGAAATCTACATCGATGTGACACCCCCAAAATCCAACACCAAAGATGTGTTCCTACTCTTCACCCCCTCAAGAAAACGCCTTAGAAGAACCGGTTCTGAAGCCGAAATTCAACTCAGTCCCCAAAAAACAAGCCCAGATCCAAAAAAGACAAGAGAAGAGCTCGGGACCATGGAGGGTGAGGGCGCTTGCTCTCTTCCCCCCATTGGTCACGTAACACAACCAGATCAACCAGGGGACCCTGGCAGTAAGGCCGTGTCTCCGATCACGTCCCCTGTCAGGAGATCCGATTCAATAGACACTGTTCACAGTGCAAGCAACACACAAACAGACACTACTGATTTGGATTCACTAAAATCCAACAACAACAACAACCAAACCTCACAGCCAACAAACAAAAAATCATCAAACAGAACCTTCAGAAATCAAACACAACCCCAGCCCCCCCCCACCTTCGTCAAACACCCAGTCATCGTCCAGGATCTGGGTACGGGCCCGGCCACCATTAGTGGTCTAGGCCCCCTTTCTCAAATGAAGCTCTGGTCCAACGCGATCGGCACCATCTTAAGCCAGAGACCCTTGGCGGGCAATCGGTGGCTAATCGGATGCCATTCCACCGAACAACAAAACAAACTAGCAAGATTAAACTCAGTTTCACAAATACCAATCAAATGCACCATTCCATCTGCAACCACCGAGGGGGTCATTAAGCCCATACCCCTCGGTGAAAACATTCAAGAGCTGTTGCCGTACATCCCTGACGCCAAATCGATCATGAGGCTCAAAAACAGGGACGGCACAGACTCCAAAGCTCTCAAGATCACCTTTGATAAGCCCATACTGCCTAAAATCACAAATATATTAGTCACTGAGTACATCGTGTCCCCGTTTGTGGCCCCTGTCAGGAGGTGCAGGAAGTGCGCACGGCTTGGCCATAATATGGACCAATGCCGTGCACCAAAGCACATCTGCACCAAGTGCGCCGGGCCCGGTCATGCAGCCAAAGACTGCGAGGCCGCTGTGGCCAAGTGCGTGAACTGCGGGGGCCCACACTCTGCAGCCTACAATGGCTGTCCACAATACCAGCTAAGGCTTCAAGCAAATAAAATTCGTGCAGAGGTCTTCATCACCTACGCTGAAGCGATCCGTAGGGCCAAATTGGCCCTCGAAGCAAATAGACAACAGAAACAACTTCATCAAGCTCCCCCCTCCCCCCCCCCTGACGTAGACCCTTCGTGGCGACTACCCCCACAACAACAACAACAACAACTGACAACCAACACTTACGCAAATGCCGTTTCAAGGAAACCCCCCCAACAAAAAAACACCCCTGCTGTCCCACAAACTCAACCAACAGTGCAGAACAACACCCCCACCCCGAACCCCAATCAAATCCCTGCCCCCCCCCCCCCCTTCCCTCCCCCCCCCCCTCGTCCCCACACACCCCCTACTGCTCGTTTCACAGTTCGCACTAGACTTTCCAGCGCAGTAACAAAATCACTCCAAAAAAAAGCAAATAAGGCAAAACTTCTTGCTGCTCAAGAAGCAAACAAAAACAACATTGAAGACATCATAACAGAAAAAATCAACTTACAAACAGCTACCATGATGGACAAACTGACGACCCACATGGACAAACTATTCAAAACTCACACAAAACAGACCCCACCACCGACACACCCAAACCCCCCCCCCCCACCCCCCCCCCCCCCCCCCCCCCCCCCCCCCATGCCCCATCTTCCTCGCCCCCTCCACACCATCAAGCTCTGACAAATCTACCGCTGAAACATTTATGATAGAAGTATTGAAACACTTTGCCAGGGCCAGAACGACCAACAAACCGAAACTACTTTTGGAGGGACTAGTCTCCCTCCTACCACCCTCTAGTAACCCCACCACAATTAATATGGGACCCGACAGCAAACTTATGAGGCTAGCTGAACTGGCCTGTGGAATTCCCGGGTCAGTAGGCCACGAGGGGAAGGGCAGGATGTCTTCACAGTCATCCCGCAAATCACAGTACCAAAAACCATAAACCCCATTCTAAAAATAGTATCAGTATAGCAGTAACCCCCCTTTTTATAGTAACCGGCGCGGTCCAAAAATTTAGTGTCTTGCAGTGGAACTGTCGTTCCATTGCAAGAACCATTGATCATTTATTATACTTTCTCCAGACTAACACTACTAAGTACCAACTATTATGTTTACAATCCTTGAGTTCAAAATTTTCCGATCTTCCAAAAATTTATGGCTACCAATACCCCCCTCATGTCAGTAATGAAATAGGTAGGGTGTACACAGCAACATACATAAGTCAACACACCCATGTGGGCCACGATGTTTCATTCACCTTCTAGCCGTCGAGCCGTCAACACCTCCAGTAATTGCTCTCGTACAAGCCAGAAAAGAAAAGGAGACCTCTTCGCCACTGCTGCGTTCGAGCGAAAAAGAAAGGGGACACTTCGCCCCAAACGGATTTGCTTGCCTTCCCTGCTACGGCCTCCAGACCACGTGACTACTTCGTGCCCTGCCAGACACCACCACCCTCCACCCGAGGGCTTTTTTACAGTTAAGTGGCATGACTCGAGCCTCTGGCCGATCGTCCGAAATTGAATAACTTTTTGTAAATTGCGTTATCTCTTGGCCTGGGGAGGCATTGTGTATTGTGTATATATTATTATACTAACAAACATTTTTTCCCATCCCTATTATTTTCCTCTATATTATTTTCTTGTTTCATGTTTAGAAAGATGTAATTAGGGCACCATGAGCGAGGAAAGTTCTAAGATAGAGGGAAGGGAGGGGGTGGGGGACATCACACAGGAAACAAACACGGATAACAGTTTTGAAACTCTCTTTGACAGCTCAGGGGATTCAAACACGTTTATCGAGGTTGAGCCAAAGCTCCCTCTTCGTGAACACATCATAGGGAGTCCCGTCCCCTCCAATACAAGCACTCCAACCACACCTACCAGAAAAAGAAACAGAGGGGACGAATCGAGCCCCTCTAGTCCCAGTCTGTCACCAGGCAGCAAAAAAACAAAAGAAGATTTGCATAACATGGATAAAGAGATTAGTCCAATCAATTCTGAAGTCCAGTGTCTAGACCCATCCCCCTCAAGGGACACAAACACAGACCACACTAAAGAGGGGGAAAACACCATGGGCACCCCCCCCACACCTGTCCCATTCAAAGATAACCCTCACACCATTGACTCAATTTGGGGGTCTACCACCAAAACAAATACAGATATATATCAACAAGAACAACAACAAAACCAGATAGGGTCAAGGCCCATCCCGAAACCAAGACCCAGACGGGTACGTACACACACACCCGCCCATTTGAGGGAAAACTCAAAAGAACCCACAAAACCGACCTTCTTGAAGTACCCGGTCATAGTTGAAGACCTGGGTACGGGTCCAGCTACAATTAAAGGCCTTGGCCCAGTGACCGGGATGCGCCTATGGCAGAATGCCATAGGCGACATCGCGAGTCAGAGATCCCTGGCCGGCAACCGACTCTTGATAGGCTGCATCTCCGCTGAACAGCAGAACAAACTTGCCAATCTGAAACAAATCTCAAAAATCAATGTTAAATGTTTCATACCTACAGCTTCAACGGAGGGGGTTATCAGACCCATCCCTCTGGAAGAAAACATTCAGGACCTTCTGCCATTGATTAAGAACGCCAAACACATATTAAGACTAAACAACCGAGATGGGTCTAAATCTAAAGCAGTGAAAATAACATTTAACGAACCCATCCTCCCCACACAAATTAAGATCTGTGCCCAAACCTTTGAAGTCTCCCCCTTTGTTGCCCCAGTTAGGAAATGTAGAAAGTGTGCCCGGTTCGGACACTCTGCAGAGCAGTGCCGCTCAAAAAAGGAGACCTGCGCTAGGTGCGCCGAACCGGGCCACTCAGCACAGTCATGCACGAACACCAACAAGTGCGTGAACTGTGGAGGTCCCCACTCAGCGGCATATGGCGGATGTCCGCAATACCAGCTCCGCGTCCGCGCCAATAGGATTCGCGCGGAAGTTTTCATCCCCTATGCAGAGGCGATACGCCGGGCCAAACTGGCCCAGGAAAGTGAAAGTACAAAAAAACAAAACACCCCATCTTCTCCTTGTTCACCCACAGTAGATCCTCTCTGGCAACAGGAGGACAGACAAAAGCCAAGCTACTCAAATGCAGTCAAAAACCAAAATTTCAAACTTCCAGTCTTAAGTCAGATCCATACCCAACAATCTACAAATCAATCTCTTCCCACTTCTACTAATATCACTGAAACACCAGAAAACCCCAAAGAAACACAGAACACAAAACCCAAAACAACCCCCAAACTCAAACCTAAGAGACATCGAATCCTGAGCTCACAGGAGAGGGTACTTCGAAAAAAAGCTGAGTCAGCCAAGGCAGCCCTCCGTGAACAAATGACAAGTCACAAGATCGAAGAATTAATCTCCAAACAAATGGCTAAATTCACAGTCGGAATCATGACTCAAGTCACAACATATATGGATAAAATTTTGACAAACTTTACAGACAAACTGACAAAACATACACAAATAGAAAACCAAACTAGCCAGACCCCCACCTCCCCCCCTCCAACACAAGATACCACTCTAACAGATAACATTCATTTTAACGTTAAACCAACTTCTAATCATACATCTACTGAGGTCATGGTGACCCAGATCCTAACGCAATTTGCTAAAGCAAGAACTACGCAAAAACCCGGCCTCTTGTTGGACGGCATCCTCTCCCTTTTCCCCCCCTCCAGCAGCCAGCCGTCGGTGAGCTCGAATTCCAATCTATTTAGATTGGCGGAGCTCGCCTGCGGCCCGGCGGGAGGGGAGGGGGTCCGTCAGAAGAGAGTTGGGTCCCAATCATTAAAAAGATAGCGACATTTAATTAAACTTTTAATTAAGACTACATTTAATTAAACTTTTTCAACCCTTCTTTTTTCTTACTCCCCACCCGTAAGGTTACTATCTAAGTTAAACATTTTGCAATGGAATTGCCGTGCCATTAAAAGAACAGGCGATCATTTAATTCATTACTTATCAACAAACACTAACACATTTCATTTTATTTGTTTACAATCTTTAAATATAAATTACGCTAACTTGCCCCGCATCCAGGGCTACCAATATCCACCTTCAGTTAGTAATACAACAAGCAAAGTATATACAGCCACTTACATACACCTAAACATGCAATACACTAATATAAATTCCCCAGAAGAAAATATAACAGGTAAACGGTATTCCAATACTATTCAAACAAAAATTAATGGTAAAACTACTAACATTTTAAATTTGTATTATCCTAAGGGATATAGTTCAGTCGAAACTACTAATTGGCTTCCCTCCCTTACAGACACTGTCTCCTGGGTAGTGGTGGGAGACTTTAATGCTCATCACCCTACCTGGGAGGACTTTGGTTTTTCACCTAGTGGCGGGGGTGGGATGTTAATCCAACAAATAAATGATTCCCACTTAATTCTTCTTAATGACGGATCGTCCACTCGATTTCCAGATTCAAATAAGCATAAACCAACAGCTATTGATTTAACACTGGTCAGTCCTGATTTAGTGGTTAACCACGAGTGGTATCCGTTGTCTGATACCTTGTTATCAGACCACAAACCAATTTTTATTACTTTTAACATCCAAGTACCCTCACCTATTCATCCCCATCAAAATAATTTTAACTACGATAAAGCAAACTGGACCTTATTCCAGTCTATTCTTAGTAAATATAATAAAGACGACATTTTTGACCCAGATTTAGAAACTAATTATGAGAATATAAGAACTACTATTCTAAAAACATGCCATCTTTCTATTCCATCAATTACACAGACCACAAAAACTCGTCCATCAGCAAAACCGTGGTGGAACGAGACAGTTTGTGAGGCCATTAAAAAGAAAAAAAGAGCATGTAACTATTTTGATTGCCATCCCACCCCGCCCAACCATACCTCCAAAGTAGAGGCGGAAGATCTTTGCGAGGAGGCCATTAACGTTGCTAAACGGGATTATTTTAATAAAGAGGATATTATTGATCATAAGGATCTAGGCTTAGCCTGGAAAAAAATAAAGCGTATAAATAACAGAGGTAGAGTGTGGGAGCCTAGAGTGACACAAAATAATATAACAACCACTACTAATTCCCAAACTGCAGAAGTGCTTGCAGAAACATTTGCTGAAGCATGTCAGACAAAATATTTATCCATAGAGGAACAGAACAGACGGAGCGAAAAATCTTATACACAAAAATCTACAAATAATTCGCACTACATTAATGCCCCCCTCAAATTGACCGAGCTTGCTGGGTCCCTAAATCAAATTAGAAAAACCAACAAAGCCACGGGAGGTGATCCCATCTCCTACAAGTTAATTAAAAAACTTCCCCCTTCTTTTCACGAGATTTTACTTCAATTCTACGCCAGATGTTGGGAGGGGGGGGAGGTGCCATGTGCATGGAGAGAGGCACAGGTGGTAGGGGTCCTTAAGCCTGGAAAACCGGCTAGGGACCCCAAGAGTTACCGCCCCATCTCCCTCACTCCCCATCTAGGCAAGTTATACGAGAGAATCGTAAAAAACAGACTAGAATATTTTCTAGATAAAAATAACATAATTCCCACCATACAGGCAGGTTTTCGTAAACACAGGTCCTGTATGGAACAAGTAGTCAGACTTACCTCCCATGTCAGAAAAGCCCTGGCTAGACGCAGGAAAGTCTTTGCCACCTTTTTTGACATAAAAGGGGCATATGACTCCGTCTGGCATGGGAGGCTACTCGAAAAAATCAGCAGGCTCGGTATTGAGGGCAATACATATAACTTTATATTAACATTTCTCCAGAATAGAAGTTTTAGAGTAAGGGTGGGCCAGTCACTCTCAACAAGTCGCCAAATGAACATGGGAGTTCCCCAGGGCAGTATCATAGCACCTACTCTTTTTAACATCATGGTCCATGACATATCCCAAATTAAATTTGAAGGTTGTCGCATATCAATGTATGCAGACGACATAGCTATTTGGTCGCTACCTACAGCAAGAGGGGTAAAATCTACCCTTGACCCTGAACTTGGTGTTCACCAACATAACACCAACCTAATACTGCATTATTTAAAGTTTAATGGTTTTTCCATTTCGCCACAAAAGTGCGAATTCATGATTTTTTCAACTGGCCACATTAAATATGATAATTATAAAATCCAAATTTTAGACCAAATAAAAACACCATCCCCCTATGTTAAATTTCTAGGAGTCTATCTATCGAGAGATCTGTCATGGACCCAACATATTACACATCTAGTCAACAAATCAACAAAGGCCCTTAATTTCATTAAAGTTATAACTAGACAGAAATGGGCCAAAGATCCCAAATTCATAATATATCTGGTTAGGACCTTGGTCCGTAGCCGTCTCACCTACGGTATGGAAACTTTTTATAACTTAACCAGATCCAATTTAAAAGCAATACAATTAATAGAACTTAAAGCCCTTAAGACTGCCCTGGGCCTCCCGTCCTTCGCGGTTAACTACCTGGTTTATAGAGATGTGGGCTGGCTCCCCTTACATCACTTAATTAAACTAAACTGTGCGACCTTCTTGTCAAGATTATACAGCACTAACAATTTTACTAGAGAAGATTTTCTTACACAATTTTCCGATCCTTATTTTGCAACATCAAATAAAACAAATAAAAAATACATTAATATTTATGATTATACAGAAAGCCTTTTTATAAATTCTGATATATCTATAGAGAGAACAGTTTTTTATCCCAAGAACATAGTGCCACAGTGGGATTGGGATCCTCCAAACTACGATACTTCCTTACATCAAGAATTTAATAAAGAAGAAAATATAAATCAACTTACAGTAGCTGCCAAACAAAAAATTTATAATTTTAAACACCAACTTAGTATTTTCACTGATGGCTCAAAAATCACCCAAAGACAGATAGGATGTGCTTTTGCAATTCCCAGTTTAAAAATCTTCAAAAAATTTCAACTTAATTGTAATATTTCAATTTTTTCAGCAGAATTGTGGGCTATTTTAGAAGCCCTTTCATACATTAACTATCTACCCAACCCTCCTTTCCAAATTGCTATCTTTTCGGATTCACTTTCCTCCATCCAAGCAATGCAAGGGGAAAGCCACAACCGTTTAGAAATAAAGAACGAAATAAAAAAATTAATCCATCATCTACAGCTAAAAGGGACCATGGTCACCTTGATATGGATCCCCTCCCACTGTGGCCTGATGGGAAATGAACTAGCAGACCGTGAAGCAAAAAGGGCAGCCACTCAAATGTCTGGTTCACCAGTAGACATTGGTCTGTCACTTGGCGAGGTCAAATCTTTATTAAAAAAAGCGTCACTTCAGGAGTGGGCGAGGGAACTTGAAACATACTCTAAGGCCCACTCCTGGGATCACAACTTAGTTCAGGGGGGACTCTTCCTCACCGTTCCAAATCATGTATTAAAACTAATTTTCCGTTTAAGAACTAAATCACATTTTTGTAAATTTCAAAACATCATATGTGAATGTAACAGCCAACTTAATTTAGACCACCTTTTCACACCTTGTGCCTTTATACAAAAGGACTTCACCAAACTTTTTAATAAACTTCAAGCAGCAAATATATCTTTCACTTTAAAAGATATTTTGAAATACGGTGAGAAGGAATGGTCCCCCCTGGTATGGTTTGCAGAAGCCATACGCCAATCTAGTTTTAAAGAACATTTCTAAGAAAGCAAAAAACATATTGTTTTATTAGTTGTTATACAGCACTCATTTTAATCTATTTTAATCTGTCACTATAAAAATCCTCATAGAGGGCCGGCTTTTTGGCGGCCATCTTGACCTTATTTTAATATTTGCTCCGTATCTGTTTTGTTCCTTATTATTAACAAAATAAAAATAAATAAAAAAATAATAAAAAATAAATAAATAACCAATAAAAGAAATGTCTATTAATTAATTATAATGGGGACCCTGTGCCTGGGCCGGATCGGTACCCCCCCCCCCCCCTTTCGGGAGGGGGGGGTGGTGCTGGGTGCGACTCAGACACAGACTCTATGGTAGTTACGTCGCGTCGTCTCTTCTCCCCTTCTTTTTTGGGAGGGGGGGGGCAGACGTCTGCAAGGTGTCTCGGGCGGTGACAGATTTAATCTCTTGCTGCCCGAGATACCTCCGGGTGGTCACCCTTATTGGTGTCACGCCCGCGGTAACGTCCCTATCCGAAGGGAATCCTTAACCCGCTTCTTATATATTAAAATTTATCATAATCCACCTGGTGGGGGTGGAGTCTCTCTGTGTGTCGGTCCCGTCGCCCACTCACACACCCTTTCCCATTTCCCCACTTCCGCTATTCTTTTATTTTCTCCCTTCCCCCCTGTCCGTGGGTTCCCGGCTTGCCACACAGAGACTTCTTTGGTAGCTGTTACGCTTAGCGTTGTGGTCCCCCCTCATGGACCACATAAGCGGCGCCTTTCCTCTGGGTGGGGAGAGGAGGAGGGGTCCCTTTCCCTCCCTCCCCTCTCCCCCCTCATGTAAGAATCCTTAACCTCCCCCCCCTCCATCACCATTTATTACCTTTATACTTTGTTGTTTTTATCCATCTGTTTATATTTATTTATTTAATATAATAAACATAAAATAACAAAAACAAGTGTACCTGGCTCCCATGCTACAGTATTATATTATCGTCTAAATGACATCATGTCAACGAAGGCGGGAGGGATTTTGTGGCCACCCCCCTTCGGGATAACATGTAATATTTTAAAATCTTACAAACAAACCGCGTGGTCGCCACTGCTTGTCTCTTGTCAACTCTAAAATTTATACTTAATTAGATACGGGAATATCCTGACCATTGGATTGGTCCCGACCACAAATACATTTAATCTCCATATATATATTCTTGATATTTGCCGGCCAGGGATTCTCCTGTTTCCTTTTTCTAGGCGCCGGGTTAATCTTGCCGGACTTTTTAAATATATAACTATACTTCATGATAAATATACCATACTATTATATAAAGTACCTCACATTAATTTTACTAGTAACTTTTAACTTAATTTTAGTCAGGATGATGATCTGACTTTTATAAAAAATAATTTTAAACATATTCAAAACGTTAAATATTTTAACACAAAATTTAATTATATAGTTCATGGTGCCCTATCGGTATTATAATCTTACATGTTTGTATTTTATGTTTGTATTATAGTTAGCTTGGACTGGGATCAGTTAAAAGTAAATAGGCCCATAAGGAGGTCCCCCTCTCGGGGAGGTGTGCCCGTGGCTGGCGGTGGGTGTGGGTTTGTCTCACACTCCCACCGGCGGCGGGGGCGGCTCCCCTTGACAGGTCGAGGACTCCTGGGTTATTGCCCCTCACTTTTCCCTCCCTCCCAAAACCCGTGAGAAGACTTCCCCCTTGATGGGGTGGGCCCGTCGTGGGTTGTTGACGCGAGGATGTCTTGCGTATACCTCCCTCGGCTGGCCTGCCCCAACATCGTGTGTTGAGGCCCTCCGGGATCCCCCTACCCCTCCCCATCCCTTTCTCATCAAGATCCCTTTCCAAGATTTAACACTTATCCCCCTTTAAAAATTAATTTGGTTAATGTACATACTATAAAATTATAGCCAGGTTACGAGTTTTCTCCCCTGGTATTTTAATAGATTCATATATAAATGTTATTTACTATGTAAAAACATTTAAATTTTTTGTAATATATTGTAAATAATAAAATAAAAAAGATATATCTGTAAATATATGTTTTTAAAACATAATTAATGCCATTATTGGTTTTTATAAATAAAAGCACATTTCTAATTTTAACACAGTAGCCCTTGAATTTTAATTTCAACCGGGAGGGTTGAATCTAGGCAAATCTGCAAACAAAAGACTTTTAACATTAAAACTTTTATACTTATATAGTTAGATATTTGATGTCCACGGACACTTATAACTATATTTTAAAGTTTTTATCAGGATGCTCCTCTAGTCAAAATCAAATCTTGCGCTTTTAAAATCCTCCCCACACATTTCTATGTTTTGTCTACGTCTTTGTATATGTCCTTTTTAGTTTTGTATCGTCTTTTATGTTTCATTTTTCCAACTAACAAATGTCCCATATGTGCCTTCCCAGGTCGAGAGGACGTAAAATTCTAGATAACTGAACATAAGTCAACACATAAAATACACCCCAGTTCCATCCCCCATAGTCACTGACAACGATACTGTTTACTCCAATACTATTCAAGCCAGAATTAACGGCACAACAACAAACTTTTTAAATATTTATTTTCCAAAAGGCTATCATGCCAGTGCCACTTGTGACTGGCTCTCTACTCTTCATAATTCCGCCTCCTGGGTCGTGGTGGGGGACTTTAATGCCCACCACCCCGCCTGGGAGGCCTTCAACTCTAAACCCGATCCTGGAGGTACCAGATTATTTAATGAAATCAATAATTCCGAATTAGTACTCATAAACGATGGTTCTTCCACTAGATTCCCTGACAGTACTAAACAAAAACCCTCCGCCATTGATTTGTCCCTAGTATCTCCCAACCTCTTAACCAGTCACGAGTGGTATCCCTTTTCTGATACATTATTTTCCGATCATAAACCGATTTCCATTGAGTTTAACGTCCCACACGAAGAAACCAAAAATACACAAAAACAACACCATAAATACAACTTTGATAAAGCCAATTGGCATCTTTTTCGATCACTTTTAAACAAAGATACAGTTAATAATATTTCACACAATAACTTAGAGACTTATTACGATAATATTAGAAAAACCATCATACAAGCCAGTAATAGGGCAATTCCTGCTCTTCCCCTGTACGATAACAGTAGGCCTAGAGCAAAGCCATGGTGGAATGAGAGGGTAAGACAGGCAGTGCAGGCCAAGAAGAAGGCCTGCAATCGTTTTGACCTGCACCCCTCTCTCCCCAATCACATACTAAAGCTCGAGGCAGAGACTTACTGTGATGATACTATTAATGAAGCTAAAAGGGAACACTTTAAAGACCAAGACATAACCGACTATAAAGACCTTGCTAAAGCCTGGAAAAAATTAAGAAAAATGAACGCCAAAGATAAAGTATGGGAGCCCAGAGTCCTTAGAAACAACATACTCACTACTAACAACTATGATACAGCCAACACCTTAGCAGAAACTTTCGCTCAAGCCAGTCAAACCAGATTTCTTCCTACTAAAGATAAAATCAAACGACAAAGCCACCCCCACCATACTAAATCTGACGATAACTCACATTTCATTAACGCCCCTCTGAAAATTACCGAGGTTGCTGCATCCATTAACTTAATCAAAAAAACTAGTAAAGCCACAGGAGAAGACCCTATCTCCTACAAACTAATAAAAGAACTCCCACAATCGTTTCATACGATCTTACACGATTTTTATTCCAAGTGTTGGGAAGGGGGAACCGTGCCTCAGGCATGGAAGGAGGCACAGGTAGTAGGGATCCTGAAGCCAGGAAAACCGGCAAGGGATCCCAAAAGCTACCGCCCCATCTCCCTCACCCCTCACTTGGGCAAGATTTACGAACGTATCGTAAAACATAGACTGGAATATTTCCTAGATAAAAATAACATCATCCCCAACTTTCAGGCAGGCTTTCGCCGTCACAGAAACTGTATGGAACAAGTCGTCAGACTTGTCTCCCATGTCAGACGCTCATTTGCACGTCGCAGAAAAGTCATGGCCACCTTTTTTGATATAAAAGGGGCCTATGACTCAGTCTGGCATGGGAAACTCCTTGATAAACTCAGCAGCCTCGGTATTGAGGGCAACACATTTAACTTTATACTTTCATTTCTATATAACCGGAGCTTGAGAGTGAGGGTGGGTCAATCCCTATCGATGTCCCACCACCTTGACATGGGAGTGCCCCAGGGCAGCATCATAGCCCCCACCCTATTTAACATTATGGTCCACGACATCTACAAACTAAAATTACACAACTGCAAGATCTCAATGTACGCTGATGACATCGCGATTTGGTCTATCAACACCCCCCCCGGAAAATACCACAGTTTAGACCCCCACCTTATTACCCATCAAACCAACACAAACAAAATAACTGACTATCTACACAGCAATGGTTTTATAGTAGCCCCCCAAAAATGTGATTTTATCATCTTTTCAACTACTAAGGTCACTGACCTCACTATGAATATTGACAATACCCCCAAACTACCCGTGCAATCAGTCAAATTTCTTGGGGTCTTTCTAACACACAATCTATCCTGGAACAGCCACATCAACTATCTGACCCAGAAAGCACACAAAGCACTAAACTTTATAAAAGTAATAGCCAGACAACCATGGGCTAAGGACCCCAAATTCCTAGTATATTTAGTAAGAACACTTATAAGAAGTAGACTAACATATGGCATGGAAGCCTTCTACTCCCTGTCACAAACTAACCTTACAACCCTTCAACGCTTTGAAATTAAGGCCCTAAAGACTGCCCTGGGCCTCCCAAGATTCGCAGTAACATCGCTGATTTATAGGGACATCGATTGGACCCCACTCTCTCACCTAATTAAACTAAACTGTGCCTTACTCCTAACCCGTCTTTACGCCACTAAAACCTTTACAGAAGATGAATTTATGACTTCATTTTCCGATCCATACTTTGCCACGTCCAAAAAATACAAAAAATATAGTAACATCTGTGATTTTACACAAGATCTAAGGAATAAAGCAGACATCTCTTTTAGTAACATCGCAGCTTTTCCACAGCATAGACCCCCACAGTGGGACTGGGATCCACCCGACCTAGATATTAGTCTTCATCTTCTCTATAACAAAGAACTTGATTCTAATCGTCTTACAGCAGCAGCCAAACAAAAAATATACGATCTCAAACAATATCTATCAATCTACACAGACGGCTCCCTAATAAGTTACAACAAAATAGGATGTGCCTTTAATATTCCAAGCCTCAAAATATCTAAATCCTTCCAACTCAACAACAACATTTCTATCTTTTCGGCTGAACTCTGGGCCATCCTAGAAGCACTGGCCTTCATTAATAATCTACCAATATCCCCATTCCAGATTGTCATATTTACTGACTCTCTTTCCTCTATTAAAGCTTTACAAGGCAACAATCACAACCGTGCAGAAATCAAAAACGAAATCTTATATCTCACACATCTCCTACACCTCAAAGGTACTCAGGTTCTTATAGTGTGGATCCCGTCCCACTGCGGTTTAACCGGTAATGACCTAGTGGACAAAGATGCCAAGTCGGCCGCCTTGGGTCATTCCGGTAACATTATTTCGATTAAACTCTCCGTTGGAGAAACTAAGAACATGTTAAAAAAAGTAACTGCCCAGGAGTGGGCAAAAGAATTAGAATCATACGCCAAAGCCCACTCCTGGGACCCCAAAATTGTCCAGGGGGGACTGTTCTTGTCAATTCCACGTAAAATACAATCCTTAATTCTTCGGTTAAGGACTAGGTCTTATTTCTGTAAATATAAAGAACTGCCCTGCATCTGTAACAACACTATAAACCTTGAACACCTCTTCACACCCTGTGACTACATCCAAAAACAACTATCAACCTTCTTAGACAGATTAAAATCGTTAAATATCCCCTTTACACAAGACTCCATCCTATCTAGAGGCCCACAGGAATGGTCCCCCCTGGTATGGTTCGGGGAGGCAATTAAGAACGCCTCCTTCGGCCACCTATTTTAATCATAACTAAAATACACAAAACAATTTATTAATTCAACCTTACTCCACTCTTTACACCGGTGAGGGAGGGGTCCCTCCGGGCGGTCCGCACACCTGACCACCCTCCATCTCCTTTATACCCCCCACTTCCCTCTTTTAATATACAGCACGTACCACAACTATTAGTGCTGGCTCTTTTGAGCACATCTTTTTACTCACTTCCCCCCCCGTGGATGGGTGCGCGGCCCGAACTCCGGAGGCCTCCTTTGTAGCCGTCACGTCACAACGTTGCGCCAGGTCCTTGTGCCTGGTGCCCGGGGTCCCTCCGCATCCGTGCAGGACCCCGGTAACATGGCGCCTTTCCTCTGTCTGGGGTGGGGTGCTCTATGTATGTGTGTAGATGCCGTACGTATGTGTGTAGATGCCGTACGTATGTGTGTAGATGCTCTACGGATATGTGTAGATGCCCTACGTATATGTGTAGATGCCCTACGTATGTGTGTAGATGCCCTACGTATGTGTGTAGATGCCCTACGTATGTGTGTAGATGCTCTACGTATGTGTGTAGATGCCCTACGTATATGTGTAGATGCTCTACGTATATGTGTAGATGCTCTACGTATGTGTGTAGATGCCCTACGTATATGTGTAGATGCTCTACGTATATGTGTAGATGCCCTACGTATGTGTGTAGATGCTCTACGTATGTGTGTAGATGCTCTACGTATATGTGTAGATGCTCTACGTATATGTGTAGATGCTCTACGTATGTGTGTAGATGCTCTACGTATATGTGTGTACGTATGTGTAGATGCCTACGTATATGTGTAGATGCTCTACGTATGTGTGTAGATGCCCTACGTATGTGTGTAGATGCCCTACGTATGTGTGTAGATGCCCTACGTATATGTGTAGATGCCCTACGTATGTGTGTAGATGCTCTACGTATATGTGTAGATGCCCTACGTATATGTGTAGATGCCCTACGTATATGTGTAGATGCCCTACGTATATGTGTAGATGCTCTACGTATGTGTGTAGATGCTCTACGTATATGTGTAGATGCCCTACGTATGTGTGTAGATGCCCTACGTATATGTGTAGATGCCCTACGTATATGTGTAGATGCTCTACGTATGTGTGTAGATGCCCTACGTATATGTGTAGATGCCCTACGTATATGTGTAGATGCTCTACGTATGTGTGTAGATGCCCTACGTATATGTGTAGATGCTCTACGTATATGTGTAGATGCCCTACGTATGTGTGTAGATGCTCTACGTATGTGTGTAGATGCCCTACGTATGTGTGTAGATGCCCTACGTATATGTGTAGATGCCCTACGTATATGTGTAGATGCTCTACGTATGTAGATGCCCTACGTATGTGTGTAGATGCCCTACGTATATGTGTAGATGCCCTACGTATATGTGTAGATGCTCTACGTATGTGTGTAGATGCCCTACGTATGTGTGTAGATGCTCTACGTATATGTGTAGATGCCCTACGTATGTGTGTAGATGCCCTACGTATGTGTGTAGATGCTCTACGTATGTGTGTAGATGCCCTACGTATATGTGTAGATGCTCTACGTATGTGTGTAGATGCTCTACGTATATGTGTAGATGCCCTACGTATGTGTGTAGATGCTCTACGTATGTGTGTAGATGCTCTACGTATGTGTGTAGATGCTCTACGTATGTGTGTAGATGCTCTACGTATGTGTGTAGATGCCCTACGTATGTGTGTAGATGCTCTACGTATGTGTAGATGCTCTACGTATATGTGTAGATGCTCTACGTATATGTGTAGATGCCCTACGTATGTGTGTAGATGCCCTACGTATGTGTGTAGATGCTCTACGTATGTGTGTAGATGCTCTACGTATATGTGTAGATGCCCTACGTATATGTGTAGATGCTCTACGTATATGTGTAGATGCCCTACGTATGTGTGTAGATGCTCTACGTATGTGTGTAGATGCCCTACGTATATGTGTAGATGCCCTACGTATGTGTGTAGATGCCCTACGTATATGTGTAGATGCCCTACGTATGTGTGTAGATGCTCTACGTATATGTGTAGATGCCCTACGTATGTGTGTAGATGCTCTACGTATGTGTGTAGATGCCCTACGTATATGTGTAGATGCTCTACGTATGTGTGTAGATGCCCTACGTATGTGTGTAGATGCTCTACGTATATGTGTAGATGCCCTACGTATGTGTGTGTAGATGCCCTACGTATATGTGTAGATGCTCTACGTATGTGTGTAGATGCCCTACGTATGTGTGTAGATGCTCTACGTATGTGTGTAGATGCCCTACGTATATGTGTAGTAGATGCCCTACGTATGTGTGTAGATGCCCTACGTATATGTGTAGATGCCCTACGTATGCCCTGTGTAGATGCCCTACGTATATGTGTAGATGCTCTACGTATATGTGTAGATGCCCTACGTATGTGTGTAGATGCTCTACGTATGTGTGTAGATGCTCTACGTATGTGTGTAGATGTACGTATGTGTGTAGATGCCCTACGTATGTGTGTAGATGCCCTACGTATATGTGTGTAGATGCTCTACGTATATGTGTAGATGCCCTACGTATATGTGTAGATGCCCTACGTATGTGTGTAGATGCCCTACGTATATGTGTAGATGCCCTACGTATATGTGTAGATGCCCTACGTATATGTGTAGATGCCCTACGTATATGTGTAGATGCTCTACGTATGTGTGTATATGTGTAGATGCCCTACGTATGTGTGTAGATGCTCTACGTATATGTGTAGATGCTCTACGTATATGTGTAGATGCTCTACGTATGTGTGTAGATGCCCTACGTATATGTGTAGATGCCCTACGTATATGTGTAGATGCTCTACGTATATGTGTAGATGCCCTACGTATGTGTGTAGATGCCCTACGTATATGTGTAGATGCTCTACGTATGTGTGTAGATGCCCTACGTATATGTGTAGATGCTCTACGTATATGTGTAGATGCCCTACGTATATGTGTAGATGCTCTACGTATGTGTGTAGATGCTCTACGTATATGTGTAGATGCTCTACGTATATGTGTAGATGCCCTACGTATATGTGTAGATGCTCTACGTATATGTGTAGATGCCCTACGTATGTGTGTAGATGCCCTACGTATATGTGTAGATGCCCTACGTATGTGTGTAGATGCTCTACGTATATGTGTAGATGCCCTACGTATATGTGTAGATGCTCTACGTATGTGTGTAGATGCTCTACGTATATGTGTAGATGCTTACGTATGTGTGTAGATGCTCTACGTATATGTGTAGATGCCCTACGTATATGTGTAGATGCTCTACGTATATGTGTAGATGCCCTACGTATGTGTGTAGATGCTCTACGTATGTGTGTAGATGCTCTACGTATATGTGTAGATGCTCTACGTATATGTGTAGATGCTCTACGTATGTGTGTAGATGCCCTACGTATGTGTGTAGATGCTCTACGTATGTGTGTAGATGCCCTACGTATATGTGTAGATGCTCTACGTATGTGTGTAGATGCTCTACGTATATGTGTAGATGCTCTACGTATGTGTGTAGATGCTCTACGTATGTGTGTAGATGCCCTACGTATATGTGTAGATGCTCTACGTATGTGTGTAGATGCTCTACGTATGTGTGTAGATGCTCTACGTATATGTGTAGATGTAGATGCTCTACGTATGTGTGTAGATGCCCTACGTATATGTGTAGATGCCCTACGTATGTGTGCCCTATGTATGTGTACGTATGCTCTACGTATGTGTGTAGATGCCCTACGTATGTGTGTAGATGCCCTACGTATGTGTGTGTAGATGCCCTACTTATATGTGTAGATGCTCTACGTATATGTGTAGATGCCCTACGTATATGTGTAGATGCTCTACGTATGTGTGTAGATGCCCTACGTATGTGTGTAGATGCTCTACGTATGTGTGTAGATGCTCTACGTATGTGTGTAGATGCCCTACGTATATGTGTAGATGCCCTACGTATATGTGTAGATGCTCTACGTATATGTGTAGATGCTCTACGTATATGTGTAGATGCTCTACGTATATGTGTAGATGCTGCCCTACGTATATGTGTATGTGCTCTACGTATGCTGTGTAGATGCTCTACGTATGTGTGTAGATGCTCTACGTATGTGTGTAGATGCCCTACGTATGTGTGTAGATGCCCTACGTATATGTGTAGATGCTCTACGTATATGTGTAGATGCCCTACGTATATGTGTAGATGCCCTACGTATGTGTGTAGATGCTCTACGTATATGTGTAGATGCCCTACGTATGTGTGTAGATGCTCTACGTATGTGTGTAGATGCCCTACGTATATGTGTAGATGCCCTACGTATGTGTGTAGATGCCCTACGTATGTGTACGTATATGCTAGATACGTATATGTGTAGATGCCCTACGTATATGTGTAGATGCCCTACGTATGTGTGTAGATGCTCTACGTATATGTGTAGATGCTCTACGTATGTGTGTAGATGCTCTACGTATGTGTGTAGATGCTAGACGTATATGTGTAGATGCTCTACGTATGTGTGTAGATGCCCTACGTATATGTGTAGATGCTCTACGTATGTGTGTAGATGCCCTACGTATGTGTGTAGATGCCCTACGTATGTGTGTAGATGCCCTACGTATATGTGTAGATGCCCTACGTATATGTGTAGATGCCCTACGTATATGTGTAGATGCTCTACGTATATGTGTAGATGCCCTACGTATGTGTGTAGATGCCCTACGTATGTGTGTAGATGCCCTACGTATGTGTGTAGATGCCCTACGTATATGTGTGTAGATGCTCTACGTATGTGTGTAGATGCCCTACGTATGTGTGTAGATGCTCTACGTATATGTGTAGATGCTCTACGTATATGTGTAGATGCTCTACGTATATGTGTAGATGCCCTACGTATATGTGTAGATGCCCTACGTATATGTGTAGATGCTCTACGTATATGTGTAGATGCCCTACGTATATGTGTAGATGCTCTACGTATATGTGTGTAGATGCCCTACGTATGTGTGTAGATGCCCTACGTATATGTGTAGATGCCCTACGTATGTGTAGATGCCCTACGTATGTGTGTAGATGCTCTACGTATGTGTGTAGATGCTCTATGCTCTACGTATGTGTGTAGATGCTCTACGTATATGTGTAGATGCTCTACGTATATGTGTAGATGCTCTACGTATGTGTGTAGATGCCCTACGTATGTGTGTAGATGCCCTACGTATGTGTGTAGATGCTCTACGTATATGTGTAGATGCTCTATGTATATGTGTAGATGCCCTACGTATATGTGTAGATGCTCTACATATGTGTGTTCCACCTGCTCGCGCTTACCCCGAGCCCTTGGCGAGACCAGAGCTGCGACTGTCTTGTGGGGAGGATTCTTCTTCTTCATTCCGCCACTTGGAAGTTTGGTCAGTAGCTGCATAAAATTGGTATTAATCCCGTTAAAACTCGTACAACAACGCGCGCGTAACAATGTAAAGTAGCTAGTTATAGGTTTGCTAACATGTGTATTTGTGTACGTTTTCTTTGGTTCATCTTCTTATTATTTTCTTGATTTTTGCATAAGGGGCTAAGGAACTGACTGGCTGGGTCATGACTTGTCAGTTGGATAGGTTTTTGCCGGTCGTAGAATTTGGTACTTGAACTCGGCACATGTTTTTGAATCAATGTTTTTGCTCGCCATTGTGTGTTTAGGCCGTACAAATCGTTTTTGGTTCAAAGCGTATTTGAGTTCACAGAGATTCAGAATCCTAAATGCGTGCACGCGCGCGCATTATTCCTTGTTGCGGTATATGTTTAGCCTCGCGGCCTATGTTTAGCCTCGCGGCCTATGTTTAGCCTTGCGGTATATGTTTAGCCTTGCGGCCTATGTTTAGCCTTGCGGCCTATGTTTAGCCTCGCGGCCATCGTCCTAGCTTAATTAGGTATTAAGAGACTCTGCGGAGAGCTGGATAACAGAGGGTTATTCCAGTTGCGCTTCTAGCTATGCTGATAGGGGCTTTGTAAAGCGTTCATACCCGTTTCTGTTTTTATTTTTGAGAGGAAGTGTCATTAATGTTTTCAAGGCTTTTTGACTTTTTGAAGTACATTGTGGATTGTTATTTTGGGGAAATGCATTCTTTTGCCTGTAGTTCATCCGCCTTCTGGAAGAAATGAGAATGGAAAGGACATATTTTTGGTGGTGAAATTTTATGTGATATTTTCAGAAGAATTTAAGTGTCCATTCTTGTACCTGAAAAGCTGTGGCATTTTCAGAAGAATGTAATTGTTAAGTTTTGTATTTGAAAGGCTACAATTTTCTAAGTGTATGAAAGCCTTGTTGTTCCAGAAAAAGTGAAACCTTTTAGTTAATCCTTTTGATGAAATATTACCCCTAGACTGAGTCGTGTGAAAAGGATTGTAAAGAAAGTGTTGTTCAGCGTTTTGGGGTTCTTGGAGAGAACCAAGTTTAAAGAGGGAGGGTTTTTACATCCCTGAAGAGGACTGTTGGGGAATTTGTTTTTGGGGAAACACAAAACTGTTGTTACTCTGGGTGTTCAAAACCAGGTTTTTGTTTTGGTTTTTCCTACAGTCCTGAGCCTGAACCTGACCTGACCTGTTGCTGCCTGGTTGACCGCTCCGTTTCCGGCTGTGAGAGGCCGCTCGCCTTTCCGTCTGGCCCCGTGTTAGGCCCGATCCGTGGGCCTGTCTGTGGGTTTGGGCCAGGCCTCGACCGTTCCTGTTGAGGAGTCTGGGGGTGTCCTCTGCCGTCTCTCATTTTTTGTTTCTGCTGCTGTAGCCTGCCCCAGAAGGGGCAGCAGTTTTTCTTCTTCTGACTTTAGTTTTCCTTATGCCCTATGTATATGTGTAGATGCCCTACGTATGTGCGTAGATGCTCTACGTATTCGTGTAGATGCTCTAGGTATGTGTGTAGATGCCCTACGTATGTGTGTAGATGCTCTACGTATATGTAGATGCCCTACGTATGTGTGTAGATGCTCTACGTATGTGTGTAGATGCTCTACGTATGTGTGTAGATGCTCTACGTATGTGTGTAGATGCTCTACGTATGTGTGTAGATGCTCTACGTATGTGTGTAGATGCCCTACGTATGTGTATCTGTGTAGATGCTCTACGTATGTGTGTAGATGCTCTACGTATGTGTGTAGATGCTCTACGTATGTGTGTAGATGCTCTACGTATGTGTGTAGATGCCCTACGTATATGTGTAGATGCCCTACGTATGTGTGTAGATGCTCTACGTATTTGTGTAGATGCTCTACGTATATGTGTAGATGCTCTACGTATATGTGTAGATGCCCTACGTATATGTGTAGATGCTCTACGTATATATTAGATGCTACTACGTATGTGTACGTATAGTAGATGCCCTACGTATGTGTGTAGATGCTCTACGTATGTGTGTAGATGCCCTACGTATGTGTGTAGATGCTCTACGTATGTGTGTAGATGCCCTACGTATGTGTGTAGATGCTACGTATGTGTGTAGATGCCCTACGTATGTGTGTAGATGCCCTACGTATGTGTGTAGATGCCCTACGTATGTGTGTAGATGCCCTACGTATATGTGTAGATGCCCTACGTATATGTGTGTAGATGCTCTACGTATGTGTGTAGATGCTCTACGTATGTGTGTAGATGCCCTACGTATATGTGTAGATGCCCTACGTATGTGTGTAGATGCTCTACGTATGTGTGTAGATGCTACGTACGTATATGTGTGTAGATGCCCTACGTATGTGTGTAGATGCTCTACGTATGTGTGTAGATGCTCTACGTATATGTGTAGATGCCCTACGTATGTGTGTAGTATGCTGTAGATGCTACGTATGTGTGTAGATGCTCTACGTATATGTGTAGATGCCTACGTATATGTGTAGATGCTCTACGTATGTGTGTAGATGCTCTACGTATATGTGTAGATGCTCTACGTATGTGTGTAGATGCTCTACGTATATGTGTAGATGCCCTACGTATGTGTGTAGATGCCCTACGTATGTGTGTAGATGCTCTACGTATGTGTGTAGATGCTCTACGTATGTGTGTAGATGCCCTACGTATGTGTGTAGATGCTCTACGTATATGTGTAGATGCCCTACGTATATGTGTAGATGCTCTACGTATGTGTGTAGATGCTCTACGTATATGTGTAGATGCCCTACGTATGTGTGTAGATGCCCTACGTATGTGTGTAGATGCTCTACGTATATGTGTAGATGCTCTACGTATGTGTGTAGATGCCCTACGTATGTGTGTAGATGCCCTACGTATATGTGTAGATGCCCTACGTATGTGTGTAGATGCCCTACGTATATGTGTAGATGCTCTACGTATATGTGTAGATGCTCTACGTATATGTGTAGTATGTAGATGCCCTACGTATATGTGTAGATGCCCTACGTATGTGTGTAGATGCCCTACGTATGTGTGTAGATGCTCTACGTATATGTGTAGATGCCCTACGTATGTGTGTAGATGCTCTACGTATGTGTGTAGATGCCCTACGTATGTGTGTAGATGCCTACGTATATGTGTAGATGCCCTACGTATATGTGTAGATGCTCTACGTATATGTGTAGATGCCCTACGTATATGTGTAGATGCTCTACGTATATGTGTAGATGCCCTACGTATGTGTGTAGATGCTCTACGTATATGTGTAGATGCTCTACGTATATGTGTAGATGCTCTACGTATATGTGTAGATGCTCTACGTATGTGTGTAGATGCCTACGTATATGTGTAGATGCCCTACGTATGTGTGTAGATGCTCTACGTATATGTGTAGATGCTCTACGTATGTGTGTAGATGCCCTACGTATGTGTGTAGATGCTCTACGTACGTATGCCTACGTGTGTAGATGCCCTACGTATATGTGTAGATGCTCTACGTATATGTGTAGATGCTCTACGTATATGTGTAGATGCCCTACGTATGTGCGTAGATGCTCTACG
>JAGGCT020002879.1:0-35681 GCA_017654935.2 Phymorhynchus buccinoides | reverse complement strand
AGCTAGTCAAAGACTTGGTCAAGGACAACCTTTTCAAAATTATTTTTGAAAAAAAAACGGTAGGATAGACCCACGGGGGGAGTTGTTTAGGACAGCGTTTGATTAGAGAGGCCTTTTTTAAAAGAGGTTTTGATCACCCGCGTTTTGAACAACGGATGGAAAATGACCAGACAAACAAGCTTCATTCAATATGTGTGTGAGGGTAGAGTAGCTCATCAAGACAGTCAGTCAACACAGGGAGTTCGCGGATGGGTCAGAGGGCAGGGTGGTTGGGTCCCTTTTACAACGATCTTTCTAGTCTTCGGGTGAAACTGGCCGAAACACATCAAATATAAAGTTCAGGTTAAAATAACATCACACGCCACTCTTCTTCCAAAGAGGGTGTGCTGGTCTGATCAAGTTTGACGCGAATGTCGAAATTTGTTTGCAAAATAATCACTGAATACTCTTGGGAGTTGACTGAGGGGATACAAAGTGGGGAGAGGGGATGACTTAGCACTACCCATAAGTCTACCACACACACTGTATAAATGCCTGGCTCATTTGCTTTCAGCAATTTGAGTACTGTAGTAGACTGTCTTCGCCTTTTCAACAATGTCTGTGACCCTCTGCTTGGCAATGTTGAAGATCTGTTTGAACACGGTCAGAGTGGACTTGACCATCATTCTGCTTCTCAGCACGGCGTTTTTCCTGCTTGGCCTTCATGAGCTCTTCTCTGACACAGGGGTACCACGGGGAGCAGTGTCCAGTCCTCACCCTACTACTTTTTACTGGAGCATGTTTGTCCAGTACAGCACACAAGGCGGAATTTAGTTGTTCCACAGAGGGACAAAGATCAGGAAGCACAGACGTGGCAATGTCTCTCTTGAAGGTCTCTGTGTCTAACGCACGTAAGTTACGGGTCTCTTTGTAAACAACAGAGGCTGGGGGGCTCCTTAAGCTAAGATCACTAATGACACAAAAATGGTCCAAACTGAGCTCTTGCATATCTACAGTGGAATGTATGGTGTTTTCTTCAGGTCGATGCATAATCCAGTCGATGATGTGACCCCGACTGTGGGTAGGTTGACTTACAGACTGACTAAAACTGAACATGTTTAAAATATCGACAATTTTGGCAGTAGATGAGAGCTGGGGTTGATCAAAGTGAAAATTTATGTCGCCATGAATGACAGTGTTAGCTGTGTTTTCGTTGGTAGCGTCAAGCAATTCAGGGAATTCTTGTAGATAGACAGTCTGTCAGCATATTTTTACTACTAGGAAATGTCCTGCATAAACACCAGAAATGAACAGTTTGTTGCTGTGAGGAATAAACTAGCTGAACAACTTCGAATGATGTGTGGGGGAAGGAGAAGGTAGTATTGAATGTGATTCCATTCACCAAACTGTCCCTGTACACAACAGCCAGACCCCCACCATGGTGAGAGCGTGGGAACGATTTGACGGAATATCCACGTGGGGCAAGATCGACACACTTTCCCTCGTCACCTTTCTCCTTGAACCAAGTTTCTTGTAAAAACATGTCAATGTCAATGTCATTATCAAAATTGAATTCACGCACAGCAGTCCGTTTTTCTTTAGGGCCAAGTGACTGGGCATTGAAGGAGGAAATGCGGAAATGTTCGTTAGTGGGGCGTGCGGTGGTGTTTGAAAGAGGGATAAAAATGAGCTTGGGGGAGATCGCACGAGCAGGCTTGCATGCCGTTTTCACACACTGAAGTCTATCAACACCCACAGATGAACCAGTCTGTGACAAGGGAACTGATTGGTGTCTTTGGAATGTTGATTGGTGGAGTGTTGTTTCGTAATTCCGTATGAAAACCACAGTTTTGAATTGCCTTTGTTTTATCCTGCCTGCTCGACGGGATCTCTTTCTAGGTAAACTAACATCTATTCCCATTTCACGCAATCGAGGAGCAAGGTCAGAAATCAGAGGTGAAGGGGTGACAGCCAACAGTTCACTTCAGGAGTACACACAAGGAGAGACATCGCGCTCACCCTGGCTTGCACGGCCTACCTGTCCAATGTTGACAAAAGGGGCGTTTTGCACGAGCGTAGGAGAGTTGAAGGGGTGGGAAAATGGCGGGGTAGGACAGTTCTAAACACCCAAGTACGATGAAATAAAAATGGAAAACACACAAAATCGGAACCACACAGTAGAAAACAAGTAAAACCATTGCGGAAACGAGTCCATCATACATCACTCTGCAAACTTTCAAACCACAGTATTCCGTAGAGACGACACTAGAACACAAACAATATGTAGACTAAATCACTCAGCCTGTCAGGCGAATCACTAGTCTACCAATCTGAAGTTGTTGCTAACGTCACTAACATTGATGACAAAGTGGTGATTAACATAACTCAATGTTCAGTCAAATTGTTGAACAGTGGATGAACCATAATGACCAGAATGTCCTGCCATTAGATATGACTTCAATGTTGACAAACACAGGCTTCGTTTATACAGCGGAAGGCTGTCTGCAGACCTGTTTCTTTCAGAACTGACCCATTGGGCACCATGATAGGGGCAGGTCCATTGATAGTCACTTCAGCATTCAATGGAGGTTTGTGTTGTACAAAACCAATACTCTTTATTACACGGTTGTTGGCAATGACTTTGGTCATAAAGATTTGGTTTAGAAGTGGTGTGTTTCGGGTGATGTTGAAAATAGAATTGTCTTATTTCTGCTGATTTGTAGACATCAGGACTTTTTTTTTTCATATGAACAATATCAAGATAAACGTTAAGGAATATCTTTTTGTTCGGCACAAAATCTTTTATTAGTGGTTGACACAAATAGGAAGTTGTTGCACTTAATTATTAAACATGCAGTATTATGACAGTGTTTCAAACAGACGAAATACTGTGAGGGAGAGATGAGTGGAGAGAGGAGGGAGAGGAGAGCGAGAGAGAGAGAGGAGAGAGAGAGAGAAGAGAGAGGATGTGGGGGGAGAGAGAGAGAGAGAGAGAGCGAGAGAGAGAGGGAGAGAGGAAGATAGAGAGGAGAGAGAGAGAGAGAGGAGAGCGAGAGAGAGAGGGTGGGGAGGGAGGGAGAGAGCTATAGGAGAGAGCGCATAGATTTAGAGAGAAGTGGATGGAGCGAGGAGAGAGAGCTAGACAGATTTTTACCAAGGTATGAGGAATAGATGGTGGCTCCAGTGAGATCAGATCAAGGGCAGACGAGAGATAGAGGGGTGATAGAAAGATAGAGAGAGATAATAGAATAGAGAGTATAAAGAGTGCGCGAGCTCATGTTGTGATTTAGAGGGATAGAGCGATAATGAATATGTAGAGACGACATCCATTATCTATTATATATTAGAGAGAGAGCTCATTTCCGAGTCTCCTCACAGTCATTATATACTCTTATCATACTTATAATATTATTATTAGATTACTCGATCTTCCTATATCGTGTCATCATAGGGCTCGATGAGCGAGACTGAAGACTGATGACTGAAAAACTTTATTACTCAAGGATTGAGATTTCAGGCCAAACCTATTCTTCTAATCTGCCCTTGGACAAAAACAAGACTAAGACAAAACAATGATGAGAGAATAGAGAGAGAGAGAGAGTATGATAGAGAGAGAGAGAGAGAGATAGAGAGAGAGAGAGACAGATGCGAGATAGAGAGAGATCTCGTAGTAGAGAGAGAGAGAGAGAGAGGAGATCTCTGCGACTCGAGACCCGACACACAAGTAGAGACAGCCAGACATCGCCAGAAGCACATAGAGACGAGAGAAACGCCGTCAAAGTGGGCCCTTACGAAAGCGAGAGTGAAAGGCAAGCCAGAATGACTCAGAAATAAACAAAAAAGCCGCGCATACAGGCTAAATGGACGAGATGAAGAATCAACCATTACACCGTGATTTAACAACTCCGTTACTTTACTTTCCTTTCCCTAGAACAAAGCCCTGACCCAAGAAGGCTAACTTATTTTACCGAGAGGGGTGCAAGCAGCCACATGAAGCAGCCAAACAGCTAGCTGCAGCTGCTGACTGCATGTTAACACCCCCACAGACAAGTACCGTGTTTTTCGGACAATATAGCACTGTGTACGTGTACCTTGTTATATGCCCCCCCCAATGGACCTCCACCCACATCAGACTCTTGGAACAGATAATACACACACTTTGTTATTGATATTTTCTTATTATTTTATCAGTCTCAGTGGCTCAGGAGGTAAAGGTAAAGATGTGCCACCCCCCTTGCATTTCTCGGTTAATTCTATTTTTTTTCCGTTTTTGCCTTTCTTACCAAACATAAAGCTGTATTTTACTAACATTTTCAGCTAATCACCATCTTTGGAATACTACCCCTAACCCTAACCCTAGCCCTAAAACCTAAAAGCTCCCATGTAACCCCTCCACTATGTACTGCAGTACGACCGCGATTTTGTCACAGTTTGTGTTTTCGTTGCGTTTTTCCAAATATGACGTAGATATATACCCGTAGCATCAAAATCTTACCGTAGACATCAAAAGCGACCGCACTTCGACCAGACCTGTCAGTGCTATATTTTAATAATCAATTAATGGGTTAGGTCCCACCTGGCCCCCGCTGGCCCAGCGGATTTGTTATCTCTATAGAGACATTATGTGTGTGTGTGTGTGTGTGTGTGTTGTGTGTGTGTGTGCCGTGTGCGTGTGTGTGCAGCGTGTCTGCGTGCGTGCGTGCGTTGTGTGTGGTGTGTTGGTGTGTGTGTTGTGTGGGTGTGCAGAACGTTCATGTCTCAAATGTTTGTGTGCGTCCGCACACTTCGTGCGCAGTCGCTCCCATAGCGCTGGGTGTCGTGTCTTTTTGTGTTAGCCGAGGAATGTGTGTGAGTGTGCACGTGCGTGGCATGTGTGTGTGCGTGCGTTGTGTGCGTGCGTGTGGTGCGCGTGTCGTGCATGTGGTGTGTTTGTGTGCGTGTGTGTGTGTTGTCATTGCTGTTGTTTTTGTTGTTTACAATTATATATATTATTTTTGTGAAGCGCCCTAGAGCCCCCACGGGACAGATTAGGCGCTATAGTAATTATCCTTATTATTATAATTATTATAATTATTATTATTATTATTACTTATTATTATTATTATTAAAGTTTTTTAGAAACAGCAAAGAAAATTCTTTATAAAGAAACTTCAAGGTTATAGTACCGTTATATAGAGCGGTTTCTCCGACTATAAAGCCCTATCAAAGGTCCATACAACAGAAAAGTTGTGACGAAAGCTGGTATAATAAAGTACCATATAGCTATTTGATTATACAACAACATGATTAACAATATTTATAGTAGATAGAAAAATGAGAATTACTTAGAAATAATAACGAAACTACATATAAACAAAAACATGAATAATAGGTACTAGCGCAACTCCGCGACACATGCAGTACGGTGTACTACATAGACGTAACGCCTAGTAGTAACGGTAAGGCCTAGTAACGGTAACGGCCAAGTACTGGTAACGCTGAGTACACAGCAAATTTGAAGCGATTCGGTTACGAAACGGCGGAGTGGCATAGCGCGCGCCTTTCTGGACCGATTCGCTTATAGCGGTTTCAGCACATCACGAAACGAATTTAGGGGACCGTCCCCCCGGTCCACAAATAGACTCTCTCATCTACCTGCCAAATTTCGAATTGCAAAATAATGGCCCAGAAACGCCGGAGATACGGGGGCGCCGAGAAGCTGGTGGATGCCCCGTTTCGCGCATTTGCGAAACCGCGCAAAATGACACTGGGAACTTTATCGACCGCCTCGGTTGCCGTTGGACATTGCCCCGTTAGGGCTCACAGCAAATTTTGAATTTAAGCGATTCTGTCGAAAAACGGCTGAGTTATAAGGCCCCGCGGTTTTGTGTTTCAGACACACACACACACACACGGACACTTGGCTTATTACTAAATGATGATATATGATGAAATGGAAGTGTGCTGTTATTTTACGCTTAATGAATTGATTTGTTAATATTCATTGGAATAACTGGGAATGAGTGGAAATTTACAATGCTGAATGTTGCTAAGGTGGAAACATGATATTCCGTTAAATATAAAAATCGATGCGTAGCTACCATTTCTATCGACTTATATTTTTTAACGGAAAATGAGTACAAAATATTTGTAGATTGTTCGAAATCATAGGCTAGACACAGGACGCTAAATACGCGTGGTGTATTTAAAAAAATGTTTTGTGGCAAATCAATCCATTCAGTCAATTGTTATTTTTGGCAATCAGATTTGACCACATTTAATTTAATCCACCCGTCCATCGATTACCATCGACAGCCGTTCTATTGAGGTACATTTTCCTGAGGAAAATGATGTTTACGTCCTCTCTCCTCGTCTCTCTAATCGATCGTCCATAAGACAACATAGTGTGTATTTGTAAATACTAAGATGGTGGGAACAATACTGGCTGCAATGTCCCGAGAGTCAGTGCAACACCAGTAAAGTCTCCGAGTTATTAACAATATAGATAGGTGTAGCGGTAGCCACGCCTCGGTTAAAACCTCATCGGCTATGGTATACCCGCCACAGTATAGTAATTGAGTATTGTACATACCCATCCGTCCTCCCGTTTGTCCATCCGCCCACTCATCCATCCATCCGCTTTTTTTCTTCTTCTCAACATGCAATCTGTTCATTAAGCACTGCACTTTCTCTGAATTTGATTTATCCCTACCGGCCGAGAGTTCACATTAGACGCGTAAGTTCCGTAGAGATGAAAACCCCTAAATAAGTGGAAGAAAGAAGGATCAAAGTTTGCGTACGTAGGGGAAATTCGGACACGTGCGCAAATCTTTTCCACGGGACTTTGTTTCACTTTAACGATTTTATGGATTGCGCACGGGTGTCCGCATTTATAAATTATCCAAACTTATGTGTGTACACGGCCTACAAGTGATTGGGTTTTTCTTATAAGAAATATAATGCCCATGGCCGGTGGTGAGTATCTCGCTGTTAAGCTGATATACCTGATTCAGCAGTACTGAGAGCTCAGCACTGTTATTCATTTCTACCTTTCTGATGCACGCACACTTACGCCTACATGCATACAAACATTCATGTTTTGAAGCACTGCACATATATACACGTTCGCGAGCACACACTCCAACAAGCAAAATGCACAGAGAGATAGAGAGAGAGAGAGAGAGAGAGAGAGAGAGAGAGAGAGAGAGAGAGAGAGTAGAGAGAGAGAGTGAGTGAGTGAGTAGGGGACAATTGACAATGATTTAATTGCATATAGGCCTGTACTAGCTGTGGCCCGTTACAATGTCATCGTAACAAAAGCAAAAAACAACAACTGAAAAGCACAAAGAAACAATGAGCAAATAAACATATAGCATTGCATACATACATTCATACATACATACATACATACATACATACATACATACATACATACATACATACATACATACATACATACATACATTACATACATACATACACACATACAACAGCACGCACCTGCACGCGCACGCACGCGCGCACGCACACTGGCACTGCACGCACGCACGCACGCACACAGCACACACACAAAGCACACACACACACACACACACACACACACACACCACACACACACACACATGCCACGGATGTGCGCACGAACGCATGCACATATATTACATACATACATACATACATCCCAAAAATATAAACAACATGGGAGTAATTATGCATGAGTACATAGTACGCATGCATACAAGAAACAGGCATACATACACAATTGATTAATCGACTTCTGAAATTGTCTGCACAAAGGCTTCTCAAACATTCTCTTTACGCTTTACATCAGGTTTACATCATTCTCTCTACGCTTTAGGGATAGAAAAACAAATTTGGACAATTTTAGTTGGCTATCGATGTTACCACTAAAACTTCTTGCACATTGCTCGTGTTTGGACAAATGACTTCCTGAACTCCTAATCGAATATTTAATTCTAAGGTCACTGTATCGTGAGCATTCAAATAAAACATGGTATTCATCTTCACAATCAGCGTGACATAAAGGACAAACAGGATGTTCGGCTGGCAAGAATCGGAGAGAGTGACTTTGTATGGTTGAAACTCCCAACCTAAAGCGTACTAAGCCAGTTTTAAACATTCTACTTGTTTAATAAATTCTACTAGAGAGAGAGAGAGAAGAAGAGAGAGGGAGAGAGAGCGAGAAGAGAAGAGAAGAGAGATAGAGCGAGAGGAGAGTAGAGAGAGAGAGAGAGAGAGAGAGAGAGAGATAGAGAGATGAGAGGAGAGAGAGAGAGATACGCACGTACACATACAGACACACCTACACGCGCATACACACGCACAGCGTACAGTGACTTTACACACGATCTCTCTCTTTGACTCTCTCAACACACACATAGGCCTACACACACTTACACACAGACACGTACACACACATGCTATGCACACATACAGACACACGCGCGTGCGCATACACACGCACAAACACACAGTGATTCTACACGCAATCTCCCTCTTTGAGTCTCTCACCACATACACACAATATACATTATGCGCGCATACACACGCACAAGCTTACAGTGACTTTACACGCAACATCTCTCTCTCATACTCACACAAACAGCACACACACAACACACACACACACCGACACACACACACACACACACACAGACACACAGACACACCACACACACACGACACACACACACACACACATATTCTCACAAGCACGCAAATCCACTTTAACATACATAACACTCCCCCCCCCACCCCTAACCCCCCCCCCTACCCCCCCACCCCCGTCGTCTAATAATATCACGAGAGTGAATATATGTTAACCCTTTCATCGCCAATGTTGCATTTATGCACCACAGTGGTTTAACACCTCATGTCGGGGGGGGCGGGAGGCATCAAATCAGGGCCTGTTGATTTGAAGATCCTATTTTCTTAATTTTCTGTCGTGAGCGACAATGATAGGCCTAATGTTATTCCACATTTCATGAGGAAATTCCCAAAGAACTTTGCAGACACATTTTTATTTCTTGATAAGCACTGTTCAGTTTAAATGGGGTTTATGTATGTTTTTTTGCTAAAAAGACAAGAGAGATGGCTGGCGGGCGAAAGGGTTTAAATGAAACACACTGCGACACACACACACACCACAACACACACACACGACGGCGAGAGGAGCACACGCGCACACACACACACACACACAGTAGCACAACGCACACGCACGCGCACACCACACGCATAGCACAATACACACCAGAGAGACACACACACACACACAGGGACCACACACACACACACACAACACGCGGCACACACACACTGCACACGCACACACGCACACATTACACACACACACACCACACATACACACACACACACACACACACACGCACACACACACACACACACACACACACCACAACACTCACAAGCGCTGCATACATGTACTCACACACACACACACACACATCCGACCACCCACCCACTCACACCCACACATATTGCTGCCATTTCGCCTGTGCGAATGTGAGGATGCCGCCTGAATACAGACCTGCAGGCCGATCATGTACTGTTGAAGAGGCTCACTACTGTCGGCAGGTATGACCGCCTCAGTCTGTCAGTGCGTGCACTGAAACTGATCAGCCTGCCTGATCTGCCAGAAGTCTGCGCCTGTAGTAGCTCGCACAGTGGGTGACTGGAGTCACCCTGGATGGCCCTCAAACGCCTAACTGCCTTCCTCTCAAACACCTCCTGAAGGCTGGCAACAGGAGCACCGATCAGTCTGCCAGCTGTCTTGATCTTCGACAGCCTGGCTCTGTCGTGCTCCTTGAGGCTGCCGTAGTGACTGTGGAGGTTGAAAGTCAGGACTGACTCCACTCTAGCTCCGTAGAACAGATTCAGCAGTCTCTGGCATGATGATGATGATGATGATGAATGATGATGATGATTATGCACGAAATACACGAGAGTTAGGTGGGGGTTTTCAGTTTGTTGATAACAAATATATATAAAACGCTTACAAAAATACTTTAAATTAGTTCCAATGGATGTAACGCCAGCTTGAGGTAATCATATGCAGGATTACGAGTTCAGGGCTCAAACTTATATCCGTTTAGAAGGCGCTGGTTTTGTGTGGAGTTATTTACTTTCTCTCTTTTTTTTTCTCTCATTTATTTTATGCTCTAATGAAGAGTTTATGGTAATGCCTGTCTCTCTCTTTTTGTATATTTCTCTGTCTTTTACAACAAACCATGATTCTCTTTGAGGTACATAAACTTAATAAATAAAATGTGTGTGTGTGTGTGTGTATTTGATGTGTGTGTGTGCGCGTGCGGCGCGTGCGCGGTGCGTGCGTGTGTCTGTGCGTGTGTATGCGTGTGTGTGTGTGTGTGTGTGTGTGTGTGCTGGGTGTGTGTGTGTGTTGTGTGTGTTGGTGTGTGTTATAGAACCCTTGTGGTCAACTGGCTTTAGACAATTTGAAACTATGATGTTCATCTTGGTGGATGATGGCACTGCTTCAGTATTTTGTATTTTTTTTAAAATCATGCTTTATTGGTGATATTTGTATATGTAAGAACAGAATAAGGTTACCTTTTTGACCGAAACGAGGGCTGGTTGTGTATGCTACCAGGGACACCTTGATGTTACTCTTGCTAATTCGACGAACAGTTGGCTTGCTCTTCGACGAACAGTGTAGTTGGTTTGTTTTTTTTTTTTGTGTGTTGTGTGTGTGTGTGTGTGGTGTGGGTGTGTTGTGTGTGTGTGTGAGTGTGTTCAGCGCGTGTGTGTGTAGTATGTGTGACTAGTGTGTGTGTGTGTGTGTGTGTGTACTGTGTGTGTGTGTGTGTGTGTCGTGTGTGTGTGGTGTGTGTGTGTGAATGTGTGTGCGTGCGTGTGTGCGTGCGTGCGTGTGCGTGTTGTGTGCGTGCGTAACATGTGCGTCGGTGCGATGCGATGTCGTAGTGTCGTGTGTGCGGGTGTGGCAGTGTGTGTTCTTCGATTTAAACGCCTCTTCAAACTAACGTGACATACAGACAAATAACAGTTATGTACGACTTACTGAGAGCAAGAGCAAACGTCCCTGTATGCCCTACGCCCACAACGAGCCTCACCGCCTGCGACCATGCACACCCCACGTCCACGTTGACTTAACCGTACTATCTAACACACTGTATACACCCTAAAGACTAAAGAGCACACTGTCTTTTACCAAGGGCGCACAACAGACCCTATAAAATCGCATGAGGTGCACACCCTTAACACGGAAACATGTCTGGCCGCTCGGCGATATTTACACCCCCCACGTGGCATAATTTGTCATATGCAATGTCTTCTACTCTTAGTATTTGTAGTCACACACAAAATATGAAGCGAAAAAATTTGAAGTGGATTCCAAGCAGTTATTATTATCCACGGATATATTAAGGAGAAGGTGAAGGAAAAGCGGAACACATGTCTGCGCACTCGGCGGACATTTTTCCTCCAGGGGAATAGTTATTTTTTGTACCAATTATATGATAAGTCCAAGTATGTACAACCCTCACACAGAATGTGAAGGGACTCCAGTGTTCTTGTTCACGTTCACTAACGATACAGACGTCAGACAATGAAGTATCTATAGCCGCCAAAGAAGGAGAAGGAAATATAATAGAATATATGCACTGAAACATAGCACTGAGAGGACACAGGAGGCCGAAGAACCTTTTCGGTCGAAAAAAAGATAAAACTACTTCTGTTCTTAGCATAAAAAAAATAATCCACCAATAAAGACATGGCTTAAAAAAATATAACAAAAAATAAACGAAACAGTGTGGCAAATCAAAATGTCGATTTTCCAAAGTCAAACTTCGAAGGTCAAGGTCAGCACGTCCAATAGATAGTTATGCTCGGGGATGTCCTTCTACACTATGCGGTACATCACCACACAGAATCCTGAACGGGCCTTTCTGGTCAAGACAAATGTGGAAAATATGACACCAAATTATTATGACCCCAATCGCTTTCAAGCGTCTACAGATGTCATTGACCTTGATCTTGATCGGTATACCCCCATCCACCAACACTGCCACAAGCCAGTTACACCTACATGCCAAAGTTTGAAGGACTCTAAGTCCTACGGGTGTTAAGGTGTTAATGTTTGTTTCAGAAGAAGATGACCCCTTATTAAAGATTTTCGGTTTTTTTAAGGTCATACGCCAAGGTCAATGTCACAACAGCGATAATTTATGCTCGGCTGTCTTCCTCGCTTGGTAGCACACCACCGCACAAATCTTGAAGCGATGTTGTCAAGCGGTCACGGTTCAGTGTGGGCTTGGCGGCCGCGATGTAGATGGCCTCCTTTACCCCTCTCTAGAACAATCTGCTGTCTCGCATTATTATCTTGTAGTGAGATTGTGGAGTTGATGAGTGAGGTGCAGTGCGTGCAGTGTATGATGAGTGTGTGCAGTGTATGTTTATACGTGCGCGTGCGTGCGCGCGCTGTTAATGGTTGTGTGATATGTGTGTGGGTGTGATGAAACACCATTGTGTGTGTAGTAGTCGTGGTTAGGTGGGGTGTGTGATGTTATCACATCGTCTTTCATGTGGCAAAAAACGATGCAGAATGTAGCTATAGTGAGCCCCCCCACCCCTCCCCGTCCAATATTCTCACGAGTTACACACGTTCACAGCGTTTCATTAGTTTTTAGTCATGCTATTATTAATGCACGATGAGCACATAAACCTTCGTTTTTATATTAAACGTTATCAAGTCTCATCCTTTTAAACAGCTTAAGATTATGCCTTTGGCTAATAGTAAACTCGTACTAGAAGGCGCGACACCCTCTGAACCCCCCCCCAAGCCAGACCACCCCACACCGCAGTGAACCAGGACGGTTCAGGGGAATGACGTGGGGTGCTGAATCTGCTGAATCTCTGCCTCTCAGTGTCTCAACATTCCATCCTGTTAGGTTCCCCACCAACGAACATCATGTCGGGCGACAATATGTTACACGGCGGACAATATTGGTTCCGGCGTTCAAAGTGTGCACTTGCCTGAACGTCGCCAACATAATAGTTGTCTGGCAATAGACGATTTCGGAGGAAAAAAAGAGGGGAGAGGCCCTTCGTGAAAAATTTAGAGTGTTTACCTCAACTGAGTAAGGACAAACAATAGAGTAGGTTTCTTGCATAGTATGTGGCGCCTAAGAGTTAGAACGACTGACTATACCTCCCACATTTTGACTAGCCTAGTGTGCATTTAAGTGTGGTGTTCTGTGGGCCTATGTGTGTGTATGTGTTGTGGTGTGTCTGGTCTACTGATATGATCAGTTAAATGGTCGTGGGACCCAAAGAGAAAAAGAAGAAAGATTTGCCTTTTTATTTTCTTTATTTACGAGGCCGCGTGGCAGAAAGTGGTAATGTTTCACATAGTGATATTGTGTCCTACGGCTCTGTGTGTGTGTGTGTGTGTGTGTGTGTGTGTGTGTGGGTGTGTGTGTGTGTGTGGTCTGTTGTGTGTGTGAATATACTATCTATATGACCGTTATGCTTACAAGATAACATTTGAACGGACCTAGGAAAATAAAAACTTTGCAAGCGGCGGAATAGGTAGGTAGGAAATCTAGGCAATTTTGAAGATGAGGTCATGCGTCAAAGCGGTGTAGATAATGAGGTTGCGTCAAGCGCACCCATATCAAACAACACGCTAGTCAAACAGAAGCTGCGCCGTGCTGAAAATGCTCGCCGCCCGTTATGCCAGCGGCATATATGCACTCTCTACACACATACAAGCAACTCAAGCGCTCATGGACACCACACATGTGCATATATAGCCGTGCATACAGGCTGAAGCGTGGCACGTGCCACACGGCACCAATCAATCCAGGTGTGCAGGAGTGTTTGCATGTGGTTCTTTTCACGTGCCACATCAATATTTCGCTGAAGCAAACATGCGGCGCGCTAAACATGCGGCGCGTCAAACAACGCGCCCAGCGTTCAAACATCGTGCACTGCGTCAAACAACGTGCAGCGTCAAACATTGCGCCACGCCAAACAACGCGCAGCGTCAAACAACAGGCAGCATCAAACATTGTGCCACGCCAACAATTGCGCAGCGGGACAAACAACACGCACAGCGTCTCCAAAGCATTGTGCCAGACACGCCAAGAGCAAAACGCGCAAGCATCCAAACAACTGGCATCGTCAAACATTGTGCCAGGCCATATAACGCGCAGCGTCAAACAACGGGCAATGTCAAACATTGTGCCACGCCATACAAAGCGCAGCGTCAAACAACAGGCAGCGTCAAACATTGTGCCATGCCATACAACGCGCAGCGTCAAACAGCAGGCAGCGTTAAACATTGTGCCACGCCATACAACGCGAAGCGTCTAAAAACAGGCAGCCTCAAACATTGCGCCACACCATACAAAGTGCAGCGTTGTTATCAGCAGGCTGCATATTGCGCTAGCGCCGGAGTGGTTAAACAGGCCGCTGGGTAATATGCCCGCCGGGACTCCAGGATACTTCTTCAAAGCAGCTGAATGATGGTAGATGGGTGGTTGAGTTGATAGTTACATTGCTTGTTGTAGCCGACGCGGAGGTTTAAGGCAATAATGTACACATACATGCGGATGTATCTGAGCGGAATCCAAAACGCTGTCCGTAAGTAAATATAAATGAACAAAAAAAGCTAAGAAGGGGAAAAAAACAAGAAACATAGACTCATTGGGTTCCGTATCGTGATATTTTACCCTAACCCGCCAGATTTAATATTTTGTTTCCTTCTTTCTTTTACTTATTGATGTTTCTTGCGCTGAAAAAATCAGGATGCACTGGTTCCCAGACTGGTGGGCTAAACTCGTTAATTGTATGGTATATTAAAAGATAGCACTGGACAGGGTATGTGGGTCAAAAGCCACAGTGCGGCCTTTGATGCATGACGGGTTAAGGCGACCTATACCCAATCATTATTTTACAGACAATAAGGCGAGGCGATACCTTTTTTTCCCAGACCGGAACCACTGAGCCTTATATTGTGACTAATAATATAATAATAATATAGCAAGAAAATATAATGAACAAAAATATGAATTTTGATGTCTAATCCCTAACGATTAGGAGGCGCCCCCTTATAATAAAGAGTACACCATTATAGTCCGAAAAAAACACTGCAGGTAGCGGCAGGTACGCGGTGTTCGGCGGGGTCGTTTTGTTAAATCATGTCAGGCAGGCTAGCCCATTGTGCAGCTAGCTTGCCTATCTGCATAATCACTCACGGCCCCCATATCACTCACCTGCATCATTTGCCAAGAGATACAACAAGAGGCAATATCATTCGTTCTTGCTTCTTGACGGTGTGTTTGGGGTTATTGATGTAGCTCTATTCTGCAGAGGAGCAGAAGATCCTGTGCCCTGAGCAGCATGGCTTTCGAAAAGCTCATTCCTGCGAGTCCCAACTGCTCAAGATTGTAGATGAGGCTGCTGATGCAATGAAGAGAAGCAAGCAGGTCGACGTCCTTGTCATAGACTTTTCAAAAGCCTTTGATAAGGTCAGCCACGCACTGCTTATATCCACAAAATGAGGAGGTACGGCATAGACCCATAGACGGACCTAAAAGTAAACCAATGCATGGATCCAGAGTTTCCTTAGCAACAGGCAGCATGCAGTCAGTCATAGTAGGAGGAACGAGATCTGAATTTGCCCCAGTAGAATCTGGCGCCCCCCAAGGCTCAGTCCTTGGACCCAGTCTCTTCCTTTTCTACATCAACGATTTGCCCATGAACCTGGTTTCCACAGCACACTCTTGCGCAATGTGAGGGACGTTGGAAAATGTCGTTCCACCCGGAGAAGTGCATGACACTGCACATGACACGGCGCAGGAAGACCCTGGATGCAGATAACACCATCCATGGAAACAAGCTGCAGAGTGTCTCTAGCGCAAAATACCTCGGAGTGACACTGACTGAAAAATCTGAAATGGGACCCTCATGTGAGCAACATCACCAACAAGGCAAATAAGATCCTGGGCTTTGTTAGGAGGAACTCTGAAGGTCTGCAGTCGCCCCGTCGCAGGGCAAAGGAAGTGGCGTACAAAGCCCTTGTTCGACCTGTTCTAGAGTACGCTAGTCCTGTATGGGATCTCACCACACAGATCTGCATCGACTCCATTGAGAAGGTCCAGAGGCGTGCGGCAAGGTGGACCATGCAGGACTACAAGTACAAGCCCACCTCCAGTTGACAACAACATGCTGGAAAGAACTTGCTACTGGCCCCGCCAATGCAGCAAAGAAGAGAAGAATGCAAGGCCCGGTAGTTGTTTAACCAACAACTGTATATACAAGCACAGCAACGGAGCCTCCTCAAAAATCGAAAGCAAGGCACAACGCCCCAACATCAAGCTGCCAGAAGAAAGGTGGACGTCAAACCAACTCCCAGGCGTACGACATCAAATCATGTCGAACTGAGTACCGACAGGGAACCTTCTTCCCCTGCACTATTCCTGAATGGAACCGCTTCCCCGGCGACACTTGTCACTGCACCATATCTGGCAGTCTTTGAATCCAGGCTTTCAACGCCACCTGAAGTGGACCAACATCCCAGACCCTGGAGGAGAGCCATCGTCAGCTGAGCTCTCAGCCACATCCCAGCAACGAAACCCTGCAGCAAACGCCCCCACCCCACTCCCTTCATCCCCATCCCCAATTAGTCTTTACCCAAGTAGTTAGGGATCTGTTTGTTCTGTCTTCGTTTGGTCCTTTTGGTTTGGGGCCTGGGCACTCCCTTATGGAGTGTTTAGGGTCGGCTAATTCCCAGCTTCCTGGGTGTGAACGTGAAAATTAGTAGCTGACGGCAGCTGCCTGTAGTTTTTCCCTCCCCAGCCCGGAACTAGGCTTTATGTTGTTTGCTACTCCTGATTCACCCCTAGATATTGAAGCATGAGCCCAAGTAAATCTAATAGGGTGACGTGTTGTAGCCCTTTCTTGGAAGAGCTGATAATTTAGTGTGTGTGTGCTCTATTTCCTCTCTGTTTCCGTATCTTCCGTATCTCCTCTCCTTTGGTCACATCCCTATAGTGCGTACAGTTGCTTCTGTATAAAGAAGTTGGTAACCACCACATAAGGAGAAGAAGAGAGCCTCCACATCCTGACCCTCTTGGTTGTGGTGGGCAGGTGAATTAGTTCAATGAGCCCTAGCAATTGGATTGAGTCCTCAGCTACCTTTTCCAAAGGATGTTCTCTGTCTTGTTCGCTGCACTAGCTTAATAAGAAACACCACAGTTTAGTACATGTATGTGCAATAGAAAGAGTCTCGTGTGTACACCATGCTTGCAAAGTTAAAACAATTATTGATGAATTCAGTATAGTAATTCACTGTGCTTGAAAAATGTTAATGTTGTATCTTTACATTTCCAGTACTGTCGGTATTGAAGATGGCGAGTGTTACTTGTTTAAGAAAATAAATAAATGGCGTAGTTTAAATAATACGGGTATATCTCTATTCAACACTGCAGTTGATGAAATGATTCTATAGCAGAATGATATGTTACGTTTTGACACACATATGAAAGTCTTGATACTGTTCTCAGCCCATAAAGAATCCATTATGAGGGATATGATTTTGGTTTTGTCTGTCTGTCACACATTTCTGTTCTTTTTTTAAGTAATGGAAGGGCTTAAACTAAAGTGTCACCAAAAGACTTTTCTCTTCTATCTTAAGCCCATAACCAGAGAATAAAAGGCGAAAGTGTTGGACGAGCCTCGCGCGCGCTCAGCATTTGAATCCGCTGCAGGCCACAGAAGCGGGTTTTCTCTTCTTTTCCCCCTATTGTGCGATGGAGAAGACTTCGCGCGCCGCGTTAGATGTGTAGGACTAGGACTATCTGTTACCCGATCCTATGGATCGGTTGATAGGTCTTTAAGAGATAATGATTTACCATATACATTCCAAGACATGGATTTTTTCAATAGACAGAATCAACCAATACTTTCATGACAGATCCAATTATAAACTTAATCATAGATCTAATTATAGTAACAGCTTCCAATCAACAGTATAACTGGAGATATTAATACCTAAAAATATTAACTTGCCTCCTTTTTTACTATGACATGTTAAGTGCTAGATCCAATGGAGAGAAGCAGGAGGGGAAAAGTGGCTGACGAAATGTCTGCCACTCGGCGACACCAATAGCAGTTTTTTAAAAATATCTTCGGGTAGTATTCTACATGGAACTTTACAAATTAACATTAATTTGCTACCAGCAAAGTGTGTCAGTGGCCATGCAGTTTGTAGCTTTAAACTGAACAAATGATGTCTCTGGCCTGCGTTTAATCATATCGCTGGCGGCCATCTTGGATTTTTGTCAATGACTCAAATTGTCCCAAATTTTTCAGCCGGGCCCCCATTGGATTTCAAATCAACAATGAAAACTGAGATGAAAAGCGCAAAGAAAAAAACTTTATGATGCATTGCAAAGTATCAGCTTTGGCACCCCGGACTATTATATAAGTATTCTTTTTGCCCTATCTCATCATTGTATTAATTTGTGATATTCATGAATAAAAACGCTATTTAAACGTAAAAGAACATCACCCTATAAAGCGTCATGGTTTATAGGTATCCTACCACAAACAAACTTACAGAAGGGATGTAGAGCATTATATTGGAATTATTCAACTATCCCGTAATATCCAACTACTTATGAACGTATTGTTTTAACAATATTTTCTGAACAAACAAGTAATTTAACTTCAATAACAATTATTAATGAGCTGTCATGGCGTTTTTAGTGGGGGTTTCCCACTTATGTGTCAGACAGTTGTTTTCAAAGTTCGTACTTTACTGCTAGGAAAATACATGAACTGGTTCTCTACGAACTCAAACATGGTTTACTTAACCGAAAAAACAATTAATAAAACATTTGCAAAGTTGACATTGATTAGTTGATTACTACGATAACAAATCTTCTATTCACTTCAATTTGTTTAATTTATTACTACAATAATAAAACTACTATCCATTTGTGAGCTTCATCTTGGTAATTTGTAGACAAAAACAGCTAAATATCTGCTTATTTACAAAAAAATGCAACTCGGTTACTCGAGTTCCAGGACAATGAATAAACCGTCTTTCTGTGAAGTTCCATTTGGTTACATTGCTTAATGATGTACGCCACAGAAGCCTCACACAAGGACCATTCGTCGAGACAACCAATGCAATGTTGTCATATCTGGAACTGAAAGATAAAAAAGGGATAACAATTAACGTCTTAATCCTGTTCATAAGTTCTTAAATGAAGTAACTACGGATTATATTCACACACACGTGTCACAGACTACTTTAATTGAATGAATAAAAGCGCATCTTAGTCTTGTTTCTTTAATGAAAGGCCTTTATGCTGTCAGGACCAAACTTTTTCTAAGATCAAGTTCAGTTTAGTTTTAGTGCTCATGCAAAAAAATGTCTTACTCTTGCTTGAAAAATATTGTAGTGCAGCCTATCTGTTCTTAAAAGGGTGTACTGCATTCATTGAAAAACTGAGAGTGGGGCCAGATATCGCAGGACGCATCAGCAAGCAAAACTCCACTTTAGACTTAAGACTGGTCCTCAATAGCATTACCAGTAGTTGTGGGGTGTTGAGGTGTTTATTAAACAAAACATTTTCGCTCTTCTCCAGCCCAACATCTAGTGCGGTGCTATGTGAGGGGATATTCCAGTGATATTCCAGTCATAACAGTCTCAATTATCGTGAACATTTTCCACTCTCTCTCCATGGCAACACAGCGATAATTTGTAAGTCATATTATGAATAGCCTATCACTGTGTTGCGATGGGGAAAGAGTGGAATGAAAACTGTTTACGTTCATTGAGACTCTATTTACCATACCAAGTTGCTGTTGAACCAATGTCAAACCTCGGTAAATCACAACACTTGAAATATTCACCTTTCACTACACTAAAAACAAAAAAAACATATTCCGTGTGCTTTCATGATTCGCGACAAACTAATTGACATGAACTGGTAGTTAAAGAGCCATGGGGAAATTTATATAAATAATATGAACCGGTATATTTGGATATGGCCATTGCTTTATCAATACACCAGCATCATAATTCACAATATCCTCATCAACCGTTGAAATAAAAAAAAGAAAAAATAAAACAAGCTGTAAAAACGTGGTGTAAAATCAAATGTTTCATCCAATACCATACAGGAGGCATTAAAAGGCTGCGCGACTCCACCCTGCCCAAAACAAACAGTGTACATGTTAAAATTACATGGATACCTGAAATAAAATATTCTTAGCTTCACGTGTTTCCCACTTTTAGGACTTTATGGAATACACGGAGAACGACTGTTGGGACTTTTACTCAGCTCATTGGTCGTCTTAACACTATCGTCGTGACAAAGCCCCATGAATAAGACCATTTGCATTCTGCATTTCTAATGCCTTCACAAATGAAACATCACTGCTAAAGCAATCGATCATATCCAGTGGCAGTACCGTGTCTAATCAGTTGAAGAATGTAATTGTAATAGTACGTAAACCTAATTTCATCTCACAATCTACTACCGCTGCATAATCAAGGTATAAGAAACCGCCTCCTCATTAAGGTTTTTGTTTAGGGCTCATAACCTCCCATTCGCCCATTGGAGGAGCCTTGTGTACAGGCAAATAACACACATACACAACCGACATTGTTTAAGATCGCTCAGTTGCTCAATGGGATTCAATGAATCGGGCCCATCCCATCCATAACGAACAAACACGGAGAACCCACACATCCCTCGTTCCGAATTCCAATATAGTACCATGGGGCCAGTTTCGCAAAGGCCCTAACTAATAGTTTGCCAAATTGTTCGCGTGGCGTTTTTGTTCTTGCGGTCAAACACCACGAGCAGAGCACACCGGCGTCAACCTATCCCAGCACGCTAGGATAGGAGGTGAATGAATATATTCTTGTTGTTGAATGGTCCATTAAAGTTTGTTTAAAATTATAAAAAAAATAACCAATCAGAACAAGAGCTTGTAATATACCTTCCGCAAAACGTTTTCACAAAAGTGGTTTCATAGTGCCCACGTATTGCGTGTAAGCGTTATATCGCCGTCGAGCGACACGTCGTCTAGAGAAACTCGACCCTGGTCGTTCAGCACAATGCAAGCAAAAATAGAACACCCACAGACTAGCATCAGTGCTTCCTCTGCCCCCAACCGTTCTACCAAACAGAGCCCAGAAGGTTGCCCTGTATCTTGACCCCATGGAGTAGTAGATGACGATGTTGAACGTGGCGTTGATGGAGGTCAGGTTCTCCGTGATCCACACACTGGTTAGAAAGGTGTTGTGGTTGCGACGCCTGCTGCGTATTTCCGGGAAAAAGAACCAGCTCAAGCGATTGGCGGCGATGGGGAAGAGACAGGCCATGAAGAAGATGGAGTTGACCACCAGCACTTTGCTGATGGATAAATCGTTGGCTGACAGGGAGGCAGAAGAGCTTTCTGACCGCCACTTGACCACCTGCCGAAGCTTGACAATCGTCATCAGAGTGGTTGTCATGACAACAATCATGACAATGCCAGGCAGCCCCATACCAAACACGAAGCTTTCTACCAGGTCAATGAATTCCTTGTGAGTTTCGTAAACCGACCCGTATACGGAAGTTATAATGATTTCATCAGTTATCGGAACATACACGCATCCGTTTTGGTATTTGAAAGCCACGAAAGAGAACAAACCCATGACAACGAGGTAAGTCGCGACGATCACTATCACCATCGTCTTCGTGCTGAGCAGTCTCTGGAATTTGAGCGGGTTATGAACACATAAACACCTCTCCGTAGCGATGATAGCGGACAGGATGTACGAAACGTAGCAATGGCCTAACAAAGCGTACAGATTGTTGTCGCTGAAGATGGTCACAACCGGCCCGAACCTTTCTTTGGTGGTGAACTGGATGTGAAATTGTTCGCCGTAAATACACATGGCGCTCAACAAGGACAGTTCGTCCGTGAAGGACAGAGCGAACAGACACAGGTTCACACGATCCCCCGGGGGTGGGGGGGGAAAAAAAAAAAAAAATCTCGGAGGCCATGTTTGTAGAATACCGCCGCCATGTTGATGACGTTAGCCGGTCCGCCGATCAGGAACAGTAACCACAGCGCGTTGTCTTTCACGCGGCGCACGATTGTCTCCACTTGCTCGCTGACCAGATTGTCCGGGTTATCCCAGGGGATAAACTCCATGTCACTGACCAGTGCGCAGTCATTGTGAGCAGAAACGTTGGTCCACGGTACTAACACGTGCTCTGTTGTATGCTTGTTACACAGAGCAAAACAAATCATGACGTTTCGGGTTCAACCCGTTGTCCAGTTCTGACGACGATATATTGTCAACTTCTGCATAGGTTACGCCCAATCCGAGAAATTGCTCATTTCATCAAATGGGCGAGCTGTTTGCCTATTTCATGAAATGGGCAATGCCATGCACGAGTTTTTAATTCTCATGCACATAGCTAATTGATCAGGGCTGAAGTGTAAAGGGAGGTCACGGGTTCGAATCCCATCAGACGCGAGGGATGTTTTCGGTCCTGGACCAACTCTTACCATTTTTATTATGTACAAGGTTTGTAGTTTGCATGTTCCATGTATAATATTATTGCTACTGCGTCTTTTGTAGACAGCAAATATCACTTTTTTGTTTTTGTGTTGTTCGTTTGATTAAACGTAGGCTTTGTAGAAACTCCCGCTGCCGCGTTGATCATTTCAAGTATCTAATATGACCTGCTCGAATTGATATAGATTAACTGAGATCCAGAAAGGAAAAGCTATTTCTGTCACATCATTAACGGTCGACAAAAAAGGAAACAACCAAATATTTGTTAGCTACAATGTGAATATTTTAGAAATCAATGCATACGTGTTTCTCTCTCTCTCTCTCTCTCTCTCTCTCTCTCTCTCTCTCTCTCTCTCTCTCTCTCTCTCTCTCTCTCTCTCTCTCTCTCTCTCTCTCTCTCTCTCTCTCTCTCTCTCTCTCTCTCTCTCTCTCTCTCTCTCTGTCTGTTTTGCCTCTTCTATATATTACTATCTAAAACAGACACACATACAAATCACACACACAAAAATAACACACGCACACACACACACACACACACAAACGCACGCGCACGCACACACACACACACACACACACACACACACACACACACACACACACACACACACACACACACACACACACACACACACACACACACACATAAACAAAACCTCACTTGCATACATGTGTGCGTGCACATGAAAGCCACATAGATACATCAATAATTATATATACTTGTATAAATGCTATTTCAAATTACATTATATTTTTACACACTAGCGCGCGTACACACACACAAGCAAACACACACGCACACAACACAAACACACACACACACACACACACACACACACACACACACACACACACACACACACACACACACACACACACACACACACACACACACACACACACACACACACACACAAGCAATAAACAAAACACACACACGCGCACAGTTATGCTTATAGGCACTTACTTATGGTGGTGCAGACTCTCATGATAACCAGACCCACCCACCCCCACCACCACCACACACACACACACGCACTGTTATGCCTATAGGCACTTACTTATGGTTGTGCACTCTCATAATAACCAGACCCCCACACACATACGACACACACACGTGCACACGCATGCGCCCACGGCTACAATGCTATGTTTCTAGACACCTATGTATGTGCACACTCTCATGATAACCACACATTCACACACAAATACATGCACACACATGCTAATTACACACACACACACACACACACACACTCACGCGCGCGCGCACACGCGTGCATTCACTCGCGTGATTTAACAAGCTTGTGTGCACGATAAACTATACACACACTGGCGTGCGCTACATCTTCGTTTACACATTTTGCACATTCTTATATCCGAAGGCTACTTGTGATACATACAGAACAATGCACGGACGACATAAATATAGGCCTAGGCCTATGTACACAAATCACCATACACATGTATTGTTCAAATCGTTTTTAATTGGTGGAAAACACACACACACACACACACACACACACACACACACACACACACATACACACACACAAAAAAAAGGTCTCTTCATTTTAGTTTTATAAGTCGAGATTTGTTGCACCAGCCATTATTTATTGATATTTCGCATAAGGCCGGGTTCACATTAGACGCGTAGGTTCCATACGGAAAACCCTAAGTGGAAGAAAGAAGGATAAAAGTTTACTCATATAGGGGAAATTCAGACACGTGCGCAAATCTTTTTCCCTTCTTTGTTTCACTTATTTATGGATTGCGCACGGGCTTCTGCATGGAATATCCGCTTATGTGTGTACACGGCCTAAGAATGCGCTAACTAGAAAAACCAAATTGGACAAAACGACAACGATAAGCACTAGGCCTAATGTTCTAGACCTAAATGTCTGACACTAGTTACAGCGGATAATGTAGTTGAAATATATCCTTTAAAAAAACACCACGTCGCTTGTCAAAATCACGCCTTTCACGTGTTTTCCCTCTTATAGCTAATAAGGAATCTTCTTCCTAGCATAAGAGGGAATGTGACACGTGACGTGCGGGGTCTTTAACCTCTTGAAACATTGGCATTTGTTTTATGATATGAGAGTCTACTTGGTCTATTTTTCGTAGTCTTGTTGGGTTTTTTTGGAGTTGGATAAGCGATAATAAAATTCTGCTTAACGTCCTCCGGTTTGAAACAGACTCGTGTGGGACAATAGTAGATATAAAGATGGTGGGAACGATCCTGGGGGCAACGCCCGGAGGCAGTGCAACACCAGGAAAGTCCCGATTTTTTTGCAATACAGATGCGCAATGGGATGGATAATGCAAAATTCGGTATTACGTCCTGTCGGTCTGGAACAGACACATATGGGACATTTGTAGATACAAAGATGGTGGGAACAATACTGGATGCAATGCCCAGAGGCAGTGCAACTCCAGTAAAGTCTCGATTTTTTAACAATACAGATAAGTGTAACGGTAAACCTTCATCGGCTGTGGTACCGCAACAAGTGCTTAAGTATTAGATGGGGGTTGGTTAAGCCTATTTCAACAGACTATAACACTTTTGTTCTGTCTTACCATAGAATCAGTATCAATTTTTACATATTTCACTTTTTTTTTAGACTACCGTTCATCTTTATGTCTTGCTCAGTCCCATCGGCTTCCACTTCTCCATTTCTCTATTTTGGCATCGATTTTTAGCCAGCATAGTAAAGCGATGCCCGATGCATTGCACCTGCCCTCACAAACTTTCTGAACAAAGACTCGAAACGTAGAGAATGCCTAGAGAAGGGAAGAAACTCTTTCACTTAGCTAAGTTGTAGCATTAGACAGGAGTTATCGAAAGTGCAAGACATACGTGCATAATTTCTGCAGCACTTGTAATTTAATTGCTCAGCGAGATTTTTTAGGGATCTTTTTTTAAGAACGAGAGGGTTTTATGCGTTCCTCTGTCTGTTGGCCCTCTCTGGATGAAAATTCCAATCACCCCACCGAAATCACTAAATAAATGAATGGGCAGAGGCTCGGGGTACGGGCCCGTATCTCACATTCTCCAGGCAACGGGTACGGCGCTCAATCACGGGACGCATACATTGTGCGCTGATATATGTCTTCAAAATCTAATAATATTTACTCAGAGAGAAACTTGAAACTTGAAACTTGAAATCTTTAAAGAGGAATAGAGAGAGAGAGAGAGAGAGAGAGAGAGAGAGAGAGAGAGAGAGAGAGAGAGAGAGAGAGAGAGAGAGAGAGAGAGAGAGAGAGAGAGAGAGAGAGAGAGAGAGAGAGAGAGAGAGAGAGAGAGAGATGTCGACGACGACGACAATGATGACGACGACGATGATAGGTATTAGGTATTAGGTATTAGGTATTAGGTACTTTATAGTCACAGAGGCGTCTCTGTGAAATTCGGGCTGCTCCCACCTGGAGAGCGCGTCGCAGCCAGAGGCGCGCCACCCATTTTTTTTTTTATTTTTTTTTTTTGCGTGCGATTTTTGTCACTGATGAGGGGGGGGGGGGGGGGTAAATTTTTACCAAATGACAACTTTTTCGTTGCCACTGGGTTTAACGTATGCTAAGTGCATGGGCACACGGGACCTCGGTTTATCGTCTCATCCGAAAGACTCCACGTTCAGACCGTTAATGATGATGATGATGTTGATGATGATGATATTGATGATGATGATGATGATGATGAAAGTTATTTAAGCAAAGGAGAGAGATGAAAAAACAAACACGAAAAGGGGGTCTCCTGTTTTGTTCACACACTGTTCAGTTTCTACCACCGAGTGGTGCACCTGGCCCGAAACACACTGTGGGATAATGGATGGGTGTGAGTGAGGTGAACTAGGGGAACGTTTCACAAGAGCAAACGCTCATAGCTGTTCACGCAAATCGGCCAAAAACCACAAAAACGGTCTTAAGAAACACCATCGTTTGCCGATAATTTGGCGAACATTTTGCCCTCCCCACCCCTCATTCCAAACCGACCACACGGAAAGGTAAAGATGTGCCCCCCTTCTTACATTTCTCAGCTATCCACACATGTTCACACCGGCCTTTCTTACCAAACATTAAGCTGTATCTTATCAACTTTTTGAGCTAATCATCTTTGTTGAATAATTAATCGCAGTCATGATAACGGCCATTATCTAATAGGACCACCCCCACCCCCCTCCTATGTAGTGCAGTACACACAGCCGCGGAGCATTTGTCACAGTCCTGGTCCATTGCGTTTTTCCGCATTGCCTTTATCTTCTACTATTATTGAACGCATCTGTTTAATTATGGAAATGGATGAAAATTAGTGACAAATATAGCAAACGATAGAGGATGAAGTACTCAATCTGCAGTAAGAAAGGCAACACTGAAAACATGGAAAGAACAGAGAAATGGAGGAGGGGGGGGGGGTTCAACTTTACATTTACCCGCGGGAAACTATCACGTGATCGCGTCGAACTATTAGTTGAACTGTGGGAAATATACAACTTTCATTTTTTGCTTCCAGTTTCTTTTGAGGTCTTGCCGGAACCTGGATGTTTTTAAAAAAAATACATTTTTCAAAATAGCAGGCCAAGTCAACTAATGTGGCAGAGACAAGCATTCTATATTCCATCGCAAAAGCATACTGGGTGATTTTAGTCAATTTAAAAAACACAAGCGTTTTTTAGTGCTTTTTTTTTCTATTTTTCAACATGATAGATAGTAATAATATAGAGCAAAATTTATTTTCGGCACACAAATGGACGTGAATGAAATGGAAAACTATATACAGTCCGACATTGAAGTATGATTTATCTCCCTTTCGATAGCAACTCTCTTCTATTTTCGGGGTTAACTGATGTGGTCTGGCCCTGTAGTCATGAGTACGAATTAGACAATCAACACGGGGAATTGTATGTAAATTAGACTAAACTCCCAAAACGATAGGCTGTTTAGCCTAATGTACATAATAGCCCCCGTTTTGAATGTATAATGCGCACTCGTGACTACATGGCATGGTGTTTCGTAGATCCCTTTCGGCGCAAACGTAATGCGCGCCCAGAGGCAGAGCGACCTCCCATGAAACTTACCCTGGATTAGGAATAGAAGAGGTGAGACTGAGGCGAGTGGACTAAAGGGCAAAACCAAACCCAAGATGGCATAACCATATATACTGTACTCCCAGTACAAAACAAAGATAAAACAAGGTGGAATAGCCATATATACCGTACTCCCAGTAGAAACCAAAGATAAAACAAGGTGGCAGAGCCATATATACTGTACTCCCAGTACAAAACAAAGATAAAACAAAGTGGCACAGTCATATATACTGTACTCCCAGTACAAACCAAAGACAAAACAAGAGAGCAGAGGCATATATACCGTACTCCCAGTACAAATCAAAGATAAAACAAGATAGCACAACCATATATACCGTACTCCCAGTACAAATCAAAGATAAAACAAGATTGCACAGCCATATATATTGTACTCCCAGTACAAACCAAAGATAAAACAAGGTGGCACAGCCATATATACTGTACTCCCAGTACAAACCAAAGATAAAACAAAATAGCAGAGCCATATATTCTGTACTCCCAGTACAAACCAAAGATAAAACAAAATAGCAGAGCCATATATACTGTACTTCCAGTACAAACCAAAGATAAAACAAGGTGACAGAGCCATATATACTGTACTCCCAGTACAAACCAAAGATAAAACAAGGTGACAGAGCCATATAAACCGTACTCCCAGTACAAACCAAAGATAAAACAAGGTGGCAGAGCCATATAAACCGTACTCCCAGTACAAACCAAAGATAAAACAAGGTGGCACAGCCATATATACCGTACTCCAGGACAAACCAAAGATAAAACAAGATAGCACAGCCATATATACTGTACTCCCAGTATAAACTAAAGATAAAACAAGATAGCACAGCCATATGTGCTGTACTCCCAGTACACACCAAAGATAAAACAAGATAGAAAAGAGCCATATAAACCGTACGTGCGTGCGTGCGTGTGCGTGTGTGTGTGTGTGTGTGTGTGTGTGTGTGTGTGTGTGTGTGTGTGTGTGTGTGTGTGTGTGTGTGTGTGTGTGTGTGTGTGTGTGTGTGTGTGTGTGTGTGTGTGTGTGTGTGTGTGTGTGTGTGTGTGTGTGTGTGTGTGTGTGTGTGTGTGTGTGTGTGTGTGTGTGTGTGTGTGTGTGTGTGTGTGTGTGTGTGTGTGTGTGTGTGTTCATTTGGGATTTTATTTGGTTTTTCTTTATTTCCGAATTGACTCTCTCTCTCTCCCTCTCTCTCTCTCTCTCTCTCTCTCTCTCTCTCTCTCTCTCTCTCTCTCTCTCTCTCTCTCTCTCTCTCTCTCTCTCTCTCTCTCTCTCTCTCTCTCTCTCTCTCTCTCTCTCTCTCTCTCTCTCTCTCTCTCTCTCTCTCTCTCTCTCTCTCTCTCTCTCTCTCTCTCTCTCTCTCTCTCTCTCTCTCTCTCTCTCTCTCTCTCTCTCTCTCTCTCTCTCTCTCTCTCTCTCACTCTCTGTTTTATTCTTGTCGGTGTCTCTGTTGGTTTAACTGTCTCTTTGTATCAATCATTGGTTCTTTTTCCGTTTTCTCATCATTTTGATTACATTTGTCCATATTTTGTATATTATTATTATGCTGTGCTTGTGTGATATATGTGTATTATTCCCATATTTATTAATGGCGGTTTGATTTTTTCTCCAGTGTTCGTTGTTTATCTTATTTGCTTCAGTGTGTTTCTTGTTAATATATGACGACATGATGAAAAAAAAGCTTTGTTTAGCTTATTCCTTTATCGTCAATAAAGATCATTTTGACTTGACTTGACTTGACTTGACATGACACACACACACTACTAAGTTAAATAATAATATTACATGAGCAAATTACAACAGTAGAAGATAATATAATATAACAACAAATATCACATAACTCATAAGGAAAATAATTTCCTTTTAAACACACACACACACACACACACACACACACACACACACACACACACACACACACACACACACACACACACACACACACACACACACACACACACACACACACACACACACACACACACACACACACACACACACACACACACACACACACACACACACACACACACACACACACACACACACACACACACACACACACACACACACACACACACACACACACACACACACACACACACACACACACACACACACACACACACACACACACACACACACACACACACACACACACACACACACACACACACACACACACACACACACACACACACGCCATGAACATGTACTCACACACACATATGACCACCCACCCACTCACACCCACACACATTGCTGCCATTTCTCCTGTGCGAAGGTGAGGATGCCGCCTGAGTACATGGCTGCAGGCCGATCATGTGCTGTTCAAGAGACGCACTGCTCAGTCTGTCAGTGCGTGCACTGAAACTGATCAGCCTGCCTGATCTGCCAGAAGTCTGCGCCTGTAGTACCTCGCACAGTGGGTGACTGGAGTCCCCCTGGATGGCCCTCAAACGCCTAACTGCCCTCCTCTCAAACACCTCCCGAAGGCCGGCAAGGGGAGCACTGATCAGCCTGCCAGCTGTCTTGGTGATCTTGGACAGCCTGGCTCTGTCGTGCTCCTTGAGGCTGCCGAAGTGACTGAGGAGGTTGACCAGGTTTGACTCGCATAGAAATGTCCCCAAATTGAAAACGAAACATCATTTTAAAGAGCAGCCTCAATTTGAAGTTGGTGACATTTGTATGTGGGTCACAGCTGCCCAGAAAAAAACAAGGGACTTAATCGTAATGCGTCAGTGTGTCTTTAAATGGGAGTCAAACCTGGTCAAAACAAGATTTCTTACCAGCTATAAGAGGGGAAATACGTGAAACCCGTGATTTTGACACGTGATCTGGTGGGTCTTTAAGGGCATGAATGCTTATGGCAGTTACTGTAGACCGTGTACACATTTGGATTGGATTTTGATTTAAATCTCTCTCTCTCTCTCTCTCTCTCTCTCTCTCTCTCTCTCTCTCTCTCTCTCTCTCTCTCTCTCTCTCTCTCTCTCTCTCTCTCTCTCTCTCTCTCTCTCTCTCTCTCTCTCTCTCTCTCTCTCTCTCTCTCAGACATTGTTTTATTGACAATGGCACAAATAAAGGCTGTATTTGTGCCATTGCCAATAAAACAATGTCTGAAGCGTCTATCTCTCTCTCCCTCTCCCTCTGTGACGCAAGTTCTTTACCTCTCCTGTTCGTTATTGTTATTGTAGTAACTGTGTCACAGAAAAATAAAATATGATGCATGTAAATAATTGACCACCTGGGAATACCGACAATTTTATTATGCCAAAACAAATTTTAAGAGTGATCTATTTCTGTTTTTCAGAACAATAAGCGTTTTGTAGATTGTTTTTTTAAATAAATAAAAAAACCAGCTAGCAAAACCAATCAACAACAATAACAACATGAACATGTTTGTATTGCACAGTTAAGTATTTTATTCCCCCATCGAGATACCGGGTGGGTCTTTTGTATAAATAGTCCCCCACCTTCTGGAAGTTCTGTGCTTGTAACTTCCTCTCATCTGTCACTCTCTTTGACTCTCTGTGACTCTTTGACTCTCTTTTCCCTTTGTTTACTGTCATCTACTATCTTTCTGCCTAACCGGTCCATTCTCCTGCCTTTTTTCACGATACACTTTCAAAAAGATTTCCTCCAGCCGAAGTTGGTCCTAAATATTTCTTAGTTATGTGCATAACGGCAGCATGACGCATATGCGCTCATAATTGACAGGACACTGTCTGAGCGATTGAAAAAAAAAGAGAAGTATTTGATTAACTCTAAGCAGGAGGCTAAGATTGTCTTGATTGTCACTCAGTGGCTTGGAGGTTCTCTTTTCATGTTTGACATGATCAAAGTTCTTACACAGACGCGCCACGATTAAGTCCCTTGGTTTTTTTTCTGGGTAGCTGTGACCCATATAGAAATGCCCCCATGTTCAAATTGAGGCTGCTCTTTAAAATGATTTATTTATTTGAATTTGGGGGCATTTGTGTGGTAGTGAGACCTGGTCAAAACAAGATTTATTTCCAGCTATAATAGGGAAAACACGTGAAACCCGTGATTTTGACACGTGATCTGGTGGATCTTTAACGCGAGGTATGAAAACAGTGTGTGTGTGTGTGTGTGTGTGTGTGTGTGTGTGTGTGTGTGTGTGTGTGTGTGTGTGTGTGTGTGTGAGTGTGTGTGTGTGTGTGTGTGTGTGTGTGTGTGTGTGTGTGTGTGTGTGTGTGTGTGTGTGTGTGTGTGTGTGTGTGTGTGTGTGTTCATGTATGTTAAGGTGGTTGCGTGCATGTGAATATGTGTATGTGTGTGGGGGGGGGGGAGGAGGGGGGGTTGGGGGGGGGGGGGGGTGTGAGAGTCAAAGAGAGAGATTGCGTGTAGAGTCACTGTATGCTTGTGCGTGTGTATGCGCGCATAATGTGTCTGTATGTGCGTGCGTATGCGTGTGTGTGTGTGTGTGTGTGGTGAGAGACTCAAAGAGGGAGATTGTGTGTATGTTTGTACGTGTGTATGCACGCGCGCGTGTGTGTCTGTATGTGTGCGCGCGTGTGTGTGTAGGCCTATGTGTTTGTGTGTACGTGTGTGTATGCGTGTGTGTGTGTGTGTGTGTGTGTGTGTGTGTGTGTGTGTGTGTGTGTGTGTGTGTGTGTGTGTGTGTGTGTGTGTGAGAGAGTCAAAGAGAGAGATCGTGTGTAAAGTCACTGTATGCTTGTGCGTGTGTATGCGCGTGTGGGTGTGTCTATATGTGTCCGTGCATCTCTCTCTCTCTCTCTCTCTCTCTCTCTCTCTCTCTCTCTCTCTCTCTCTCTCTCTCTCTCTCTCTCTCTCTCTCTCTCTCTCTCTCTCTCTCTCTCTCTCTCTCTCTCTCTCTCTCTCTCTCTCTCTCTCTCTCTCTCTCTCTCTCTCTCTCTCTCTCTCTCTCTCTCTCTCTGCATTATGTTTGTTTGAGTTTGAGTGTGTCCTCCCGAACGTATAATGTGCGCGCTTCAAAACATGAATGTTTGTATGCATGTAGGTGTTAGTGTGCGTGCATCAGAAAGGCAGAAATGAATAACAGTGCTGAGCTCTCAGTACCGCTGAATCAGGTATATCAACTTAACAGCGAGAGACTCACCACCGGCCATGGGCATTATATTTCTGAGGAAAAACCCAATCACTTGTAGGCCGTGTACACACATAAGCGGATATTCCATGCGGAAACCCGTGCGCAGTCCATAAATAAGTGAAACATAGAAGGGAAAAGATTTTGCGCACGTGTCCGAATTTCCCCTATTGGCCTATGCGCAAATTTTGATCCTTCTTTCTTCCACTTATTTGGGGTTTACCGTACGGAACTTACGCGTCTAATGTGAACCCGGCCGTAGGGAGAAATCTCAATTCAGAGAAAGTGCATTGATTAATGATCAGATTGTAATGTTGAGCAACAACAAAAAAAGAAAAGAAAAGCGGATGGATGGATTAGTGGGCGGATGGGCAAACGGGTGGAGGGATGGAGGGGTGGTTAAGTATATGAATAGATGGATGTCGATGGATGGATGGATGGATGGATGGATATCAAATCTGATTGTCAAAAATAACAATTGAGTCATTGATTGATTTGCAACAACAACAACAACAACAAAATACGCCTCGTGTATATAACGTCCTTGTCTAGCCTATGATTTCGCAAATCTACAAATATTGTGTACTCATTTTCCGTTAAAAAATAAAGTCGATAGAAATGGTAGCCACGCACCGATCTTTGTATTTAACGGAAAATTATTCAGCATTGTAAATTTCAGCCTATTCCCAGTTATTCCAATGAATATTAACAAATCAATTCCTTAAACGTAAGCTAACAGCACGCTTCCATTTCATACCTATTATTAGGCAATGTTTCTCTTTCCTTACATGACAATATGAACATATTTGAATCTGTGCATGCATTAAGTTCACACACACACAAAAACCGCTTTGAAATTTGAGCTGGAATGCATCCTTCGACTGCTCTCCTGGTCACAACCTACTTCTTCTGTTTCCTCGTTTCTTCTTCATCTCCTTCTCAACCTAGTTTATTTATAAAATGAACCGTTATAATAATACACCCCAGCTCTTGGATTGAATGTCTGTGCGTGTACAGTTAGCATTCGTTAAACACAAATTTGTTAATGTTCCTATAAAATTATAAACTAACATAATTTTTTGTTTTGCTCACACAACCGCCATATTTGACTTTTTTGTTATTTTCATATTTTCGTTTATGTATTTTCGTTATTATTTCTAAGTAATTCTCAATTCTCTATATACTATGAATATTGTTAATCATGTTGTTGTATAATCAAATAGCTATATGGTACTTTATTTTCAGCTTTCGTCACAACTTTTCTGTTGCAAGTACCTTTGATAGCGCTTTATAGTGGGATAAACCGCTCTATATAACGGTACTATAACCTTGAAGTTTCTTATAAATAATTTTTCTTTGCTGTTTCTAAAACCTTAATGTCTGTAGATAACAAATCCGCTGGGGGCCAGCGGGGGCCAGGTGAGCTAACTCCTTAATTCATGATTAACCCTTTCGCCCCCAGCCATTTTTCAGCCAAAAAATACCATTAAGCTAAACTGGGTAGAGAAAAACATTGATCTGGAACTTTGGGAATTCCTCTGTGACATGTTTCACATTAGGTCTACCCTTAACTCCCAAAAGTAAGAAAATAGGGTCTTCGGATAACAGGCCTTGATTTGATGCCTTTTAGTGACATAGGTGTCAAACCATTGTGGTGCATAAATGCGACATTGGCGGTGAAAGGGTTAAAAGATAGCACTGACAGGTGGGGTCAGTGCTGCTTTTGATGCTACGGGTAAGGCGACTTAAACCATATTTTTTGGACTATAAGGCGATACTTTTCCCCCCAGACTGAGCCCACTGAGCCTTATAGTGTGACTGATAATATAATTACATAATCTGAATTTTGTGTCAAATTTGGGGGGCGTGCCTATTAGTCCGAAAAACATGGTACTTGCGTGGGGGTGTTAACATGCAGTCAGCAGCTGCAGCTAGCTATTTGGCTGCTTCATGTGGCTGCTTGCGCCCCTCTCCTTAAAATAAACTAGCCTTCTTTGGGGATTTGTTCTAGGGAAAGGAAAGTAACGAGCTTAACATAATGGATATTTCTCTCACGCCTGTATTTTTATGTGTTCATTTCTACTTTGTCTGCATTTTACTCACTGTTTCTTTTGTCATCTGTCTTCAGTCTCTCTCTCTCTCTCTCTCTCTCTCTCTCTCTCTCTCTCTCTCTCTCTCTCTCTCTCTCTCTCTCTCTCTCTCTCTCTCTCTCTCTCTCTCTCTCTCTCTCTCTCTCTCTCTCTCTCTCTCTCTCTCTCTCTGTGTGTCTCTCTCTCTCTCTCTCTCTCTCTCTCTCTCTCACCCCCTTTTCTCGTCTGTCTTTGATCTGATCGAAATGGAGGCAAAAGTTATTCCGGATACCTTGGCCTAAAATCTGTTCCTTATATAAGTGGAGATGATCATCTTCAAGATACATCTCCACTTTGTCTCTCTCTCTCTCTCTCTCTCTCTCTCTCTCTCTCTCTCTCTCTCTCTCTCTCTCTCTCTGTCAGTCTCTCTCTCTCTCTCTCTCTCTCTCTCTCTGGAGGGAAAAGTCTTCTACCTTGGTAAAAATGTGTCTCCGATCTACTCACCACTCTCTCTCTCTCTCTCTCTCCCCCCCATCTCTCTCTCTCTCTCTCTCCCTCCCTCCAGTATTTCGTTGAAACACTCTCATAATACTGCATGTTTAATAATTAAGTGCAACAACGTCCTATTTGTGTCAACCACTAATAAAAGATTTTGAGCTGAATAAAAAGATGTTCCTTAACGTTTATCTTGATATTTTTCATATCAGGTCAACAACAACCTTAAAAGAATGACAAAAGTGAATTCTGCACATGTTCACCATAGCAGTCTCATATGTAGTGATTGACTGCTATGCAAAATGAACCATGAAGTCCTGATGTCTACAAATCAGCAGAAATAAGACAATTCTATTTTCAA